>CAMOHE010042851.1:0-73212 GCA_946598075.1 Artocarpus hirsutus | reverse complement strand
GGATTAGAATCAAGATTTTTCATTTTTCCTCCATTTTTTCTATTTTTGGATTTTTGTAAAAATATTGTTTGAAACTTGTTTTAAATCACTAAAAAGTGTTCTATGATGATTTTCTATTGTTTATGATGATTATCCATGCCTGGGAATTGAGAAAACAGGTTAGATTTGATAATTTGAATTCGGGACTGCCGAGACCCGTGCGTGAAAATTTCTGGAATTTCCCAGATCGACAGGCCGAACTTCGTGTTCGGCAGGCCGGATTCAAAGGATCGACAGGCCGGATTCATCCGACCGGCAGGCCGAACCTAAAGATGTTCGGCCGACTGAACCTGTTCCTCCGGCAGGCCGAACTGTGCAGTCCGGCAGGCCGAACCAGGGGAACCGACAGGCCGACCGAGCCAGGAGAAATTTTGTGATTTTTACCCGTTTTAAACTATTTTGAACCCTAATTTAAATTTTAACTTTGTGCAATGATTTTATAAACCTAAATGGCACACTAGGACACCATGAGATGATTTAGTATCATAGGATACCTCGGGTTAGATGCTAATGGACTACGTTACTATGTATTTAGGATTTATGCGTGGATCCGCGGAGCTAACGTATAGCGGACCGGGATTGCGGTGTGAGACACCGGTACGAGTATTGAGGTAGGACTTCTACCCCTTCTTTGATAGCCATTTTTAAATATTTTGGCCTCAAATGGATTTTTACGAAAATGTTTTTAAATGACTTGTTGATAAAGGATTTTCATTATCTGTTTTCTGAAACAGCAGATTGAGATGGATTTTATAATATGCTTCATAATGAATATGAATGATTATATCTGGTAAGGAAGGGATTTTATGAATCAGAGAGATATATATGTATATATATATTTTAGGGCATGATGCCATCTCAGAGATCGGGTTGTGTAGTGAACAACCTTAGGGGCAGGTCCCGAAACCCAGCTGGGCCACTACGGTGGTGAGTCATGTATGGTTTGCCCAGGAAAGAAAAATGGTACTCTTTGATTGATTTATTTGAATTATTTTGATAAGATTATATTTTGTTTAAATTTTCACATTTAATTATTTATTTGTTAATTGATCCAGTTCATTTTCATATGTTTATTTGACTTATGCAATTTCTTTCAAAATTGAGTAATTTTCTAAATATAGTCCTACTGAGCCTTTCGCTCACATTTTATCTGTTTTAAAATCTTAACCCTAGGTGGGTATCAGCATAAGTTTGGAGAAGAGTCCGCCGACCGGACTTACGATCAGTAGAAGTATTTGGTAGGCTAATTTATCATTCAAGGCATGTAAGACTTTAACTTCTCTTTCATTCTGGACTGTGGTTGTATCATAATATTGTCAGTACTATATGTGTGTGCACAATATGTGGGCCAGTGGGACTCATACGCGTTCCACCCCATATCTGATTATTTTAATGTTATTTCTATTTGTTTAATTATTATGATGATTCAATTATTTCTTTAACTTTTCTATTCAATCGATTTTAAAATTATCACATTTTATTTATAAATTTCATTCTAAAACCCTGATTTTTAACCAAATCCTTACTTAATTAATTTAATTAAACCATCACGTCACCTCCCGTACTCCGGGGCGTGACAGTTACGTAACGATTTTCTTTTAGTAGCTTCTGTTGTATCACTAATAATAATAAATATTAATATTTAATAACTTTTTGAGGCTAACTCAAATAGTTGAATGTATTAAGTATGTATTTTTCGTCCAAAATTTGAATCTTGGTCGTTTTATTTCTTCTTAAAAATTGTAAGTGCCATCATATATATATATATATATATATATATATAAAATACTCTATATACATTTATTATATAGAGAACTCCTTTGTTTTTTAATTAAGAACACATGTAGGAAAACAATTGTGTCGTTTCTCTCTCGAACCTCTGTGATAAAAACGACACCCCTAAAATTTATGGCACGTTTTATTGAACTCCTTTTTTATGTAACTATGGCCCAGTGTCGTTTGGTCAATCATGTCCATGTAATGACATTCGCTTCATCATGCATGCACCAACCTCCATTTCTAAATTCCCACAAATCATAATCAAAGAATTAAATATACAATTAGCTCAACTTAATTACTGATTAAGCTATAGCTAGCAATCACATGAACTCCAAACGACCATCATCCACAATTTTCCTCACTAGTTCTTGCGTCACCAAGCTTTGTCCTGTCCCCCATCTCTGAAAAAACGCCTTAAAAAATAAAAAATAAAGGTCTTTCGAGTAAAATTCAAAAGAAACAAACAGTAAAAAAAAAAAAAAAAGTTTTTCTTAGCGCTTTGATCATTGAGCTCACGTACTCAGCACATTCTCAACACAAGCTCCCTGCACAAACACATGCATAATCAATCCAATTAACAAAAACCAAACCCAGTTTTATAAACTAAAATGAAAATCCAAAAACATAAAAGTAAACCATAAAAATTCTTGCTTCATAACACTTTCTTTCTGATGTGAATTGAAGATGAAGAGGATCTTCAGCAACATATTTGCCAAAAAAAACACCTGCTTTCAGAATATATGCACATATATACATATACATACATATATATGTGTGTGTGCGTGTGTGTGTGTATAAACAAATCTGAATACTGTTGTTAGCTCCAACAGAGTACTGATAAACAGTCTTCAACCAACCAACATCATCATGAGAATGAGGCACCAAATGCACATTCAACTTCCCTTCCACAACACCACTGCTCGTATTGTACTTCACGTAAGTACCGCCATTAACTACCAAACCTCCAAAAAAAAATTCCTACGACACCAAAAACTAGCACAAACTGAAAAAAACCAAACTGACCCCATTTTTCATTCACAAATCCCCTCTCCTCTCCCAAGAGATTACTCTTCTTTTTCATACTTTCATCAACTGGGTCGATGTAATCGAACCAGCGGTTGTGACGAATATTATGATATATAGAAAAAGTTATTTATGGACAAAAACCACCCTTGGTTTTTCCTATGGGATATAAACAAGCCGGCCTAAGAGTAACAATAATTATATATACTTAAAGGTATATAACTAGATATTGATAGCTGTATAATGGACCCCATTTCCAGACTTCTCAATAGGCTTACTCACCTGAAAATGTGACAATTTTTTAAGTGGCGGAATCTTTGTACCAGAAGAAGGTTAAAAATTTTGAAAAAGATAGGTAGATAAAAAAAAGAAAGTCCAAGATGGCAAGTAATGACTTGCCCGGGGTCATGACCAGTTGAGATTGAATTGGTGATCGTTGGATTTTTCGTTAGGCATTTTGTATGGTGATCTAACGGCTACGAATGTGTAGTTTAATGAACACGGATGCACTGGATCATTGTCTGCTTACCGCATGTGGACGCCACGTGACTTCTGGCTTAACCGAGGAATAAGATAAACCTTCTATGGTTCGTCTTTTCAATTAAAAAAAAAAAAAAAAATCTTTCTTCGATGATACTTTATACTGGTGAGGTGATGTACATTAAAACGTTGAAGCTGGTCAAGATCACATAAATATAAAAGATATAAAATAAATATTTTTTATATAAATCTAATAATTGAAAAACAAAATCCTATTAACAATTATATATTTTTAAAATCTCACCTTAGATTTTTTTTTTTTTTTTTTTAATGGTGGTAATGGCAAAACACGAGGTTAGAAGAAGTGAAACTGTCAGTATAAGAAGATTAGAGCGAGAGCTCACCTTATGGAAGCTGTGAACATCCAACACGAACCGGAGATTTTAAGTGGCCATTTTTTTTCTGCCTTTGTGCTACGATTACACTATCTTACAGTAAACGCAACTTTAAGATGAAATTTGCCGAATCAAGATGATGATATTTTGCGGTTTTGACTTTTCTTTCTGATAATCCAAAATAGTAGTGATGCCATATTGAGTAGCTTGGCCTTTTTAACTCCATTTTGATCAATTTCTCTCCTTTGGGATTCAATAAAAATGCTTTTGTCTCTTTAGTTTTCATAGAGGTAGGTTATTGCAATGTGTGAAATTCCCTGAAAATTGTTACTCTTTTTATTTATTATTATTATTATTATTATTATTATTATTATTTTGAACATCTGTGGCCATAAAGAAAATAGTTATACGTCATAGTCGATTACATTGGCAAATACTTTGTGTTGAGGGGGCTTTTATTTTTTTATTTTTATTTTTTGCATTTGAACCTCTTTTTTTTAATTGATTCAATTACTTCCTTGCTCGGACAATTCTTCTGACGATTATAACAGCCCCTTCTGTATTGATCTGAGATACAATCCCGAAGATTTGATGCTGATTTTATAATGTCCCATGTATTTATTTGTATGCTATTAATAAACCCTCGTCTTTCCCTTACTAGTTAACGACAAATATAACCTTTTTTGTATAGCTGCCAATGGTAGCAATTCAAACCAAATGAAAATGAAACAAATCACCATACATGTGACCCATAAAGTGGTAAAGGTTGTCGGTTGATTCATGAATTTTGCGTCAATAGGACAGACCCTCTTAAGTTCTGTACATTACGTAGGACCGTAGAATTGTTATGGATTATTATGACACGAGAAACAATTTTTTTTTTTTTTTTTTAAGAAGAAAGTTACATGCACAAACGATAAATCTATAAACTTCATTGATCCAAAAAAAAGAAAAAAAAGAAACCACCGACCAGGCTATACTTGATGCATGAGTTGTGGGATCCACACTATCTTATAGATTTCATAAATTTAATAGCACGCATGTATAATCGTATTATGAAATTGACATGTCACTCAATTGGCCTTTAAAACCACGCAGGGTGTTCGATTTGAAAACATAAGTCATAGGATAAGATGTGTTAGCACACAATACGACAATACTGAGAATGGACCATGTTTTAGAAGTGAAAGCAACAAGAAAGCTAAAAATCATTGATTTAAGAATTGAAACGCATCCCTAAAAATGAGAAAGATATGGTCCAATCATATGTCTTACACGTAAAAATCATCATAAACAAAGAAACCGCAGAGGGAATGCATAATTCTCAAAACAATGCATATAAGACGTTGAAACATAGCAGAGATTCATTTCAAATTTTCAATGTTTTTACCACACTTCCCCCCAAGGATAATAGTCTCCGCTTGTCCGAAGAAGCACTATCAAGACAATGATAGTTAACGACAGGCCCCAAAATAAACTTAATTTCAATGGTGTAACACTAGAGAGCCTTTTGACCTGCATGGCAAACATTAATCCAAAAGTCAAGTAACAGCTAAAGTATCAAAGCTGAAGACATGAAGCGTGTGAGGTTCAGATGCAAAACCTGGCATGGAAAACAACTTCGAATGCTTATGTATTTTTATCTTCCTCTTTCGGTTCTCTGTCTTCATTTTTCTTCTGGTCAGCCTAAAGAATTAAACAAAAGATTATAAAAGTTGGTGGTCAGGATCATAGGCACGTAGTGTTTTGACAGGGAACATTGATTTACAAATTCGCGAAATAGATTTAAAAACAAGAAAATCATTTTAGTCCCCAATCGCCTCATATCTAAGAAACTCACCTCTGACTGGCTTTGCATGGAAGCAAGCAAATCTTTAACTGAAGGATCGTTTGGATCAACCCCTGGAAGCTGCAGAAACATTCAAATTACACAATTTATTAAAATCTAGAAGCAAAGTTTCACTTTACTCAGCTAGGGAAAGAAAAAAAATGTCAAAAAAAAGTTGCTGGTTATGGCAAGTATACCGAGGCGAGGATAGAAGACACAAAAGACTGGTCAGCCAGCAGCTTACTCATATCTGCAGGGTTGGAGGAATCTTTTGTGCTGTCCTGAACCGATAATTGCAGAGCTGCAAGCATATTGCACGATTAGCAATTAAATTATATATTTGTAGTAGTAATAACCATTTGAATATTGTTGGGCATTCAAATATGTGATCCTAGCTTATTAATAGACATACCAATAAAAGCACTTGTTTATCATTAAGGCAGTCAACACTCACAATCAAATAAGACAATGCAGGACTTGACACATTTCTGGCTCCTATTTTAATGCAATGACAAAGGTGGACCTTCAGAGCTTGCCAGAAAAACAATCATCAATTTTTTGCAATTTATATCAGCACCTCATCATCAATTCTACAACTCGTTCAATCACCAATATAATTTCCCAGACTAAATTTATTGGTCTAAAGGGAACATAACAGCCATGGAGAAGAAGGACAGGCTAAACATGCACCCATGCACATATATATATATATATATATATATATACATATATATATGAGCCCAATGCAAAAAGCCTTACCAAGAGCTAATTCTGGATCATCTGCTACAGCGTCAGACATATCTGTGTCTCGCATATCATGGCTTGGGGCAGGGTCATCCATTGACATTGCAAGGGCCTGCTGCAGTAGAGCATTCTCATCGTCCTGTTGGATATTTAAACATAAGTTTTAAAAAGTCATGAAAAAGGAATTAAGCAACCCAACAAAGAGAACGAATTTTCAAATGCCTCCAGCATGTAATGAACAGTGAGCTTGCATGTTACTGTCTAGGTGTCTCTACCACCCCACTCCACAACAGGAAAAATATATATTGAAACACAAAAAATAAATTCACAAACTTGGAAATTGATGAGTACGTCGATCTTTATAGCTCTGAACGTAAAAATCGTATTGGCACTGCTTGGGCAAAGATAACACATAAAAGGCAGGAAAAGTAATTTGTTCAGAGCAAGGGATAACACTAACCATTAAATCAGTTGCCTTATTGTCAGTGCCAGAAGCTGGAGCTGTGGCACGCTCAGTCATTGGTGCATCCTGT
Source organism: Artocarpus hirsutus (assembly GCA_946598075.1). NCBI lineage: Eukaryota > Viridiplantae > Streptophyta > Magnoliopsida > Rosales > Moraceae > Artocarpus > Artocarpus hirsutus. The sequence goes on along the minus strand of CAMOHE010042851.1, from coordinate 66,391 downwards.
GAGCTGGAGGGTTGCTCTCCTCCTTTCTCTTGCTTAGATGCCTCCTCTGCAGCCTTTTTGGCAGCTGCTTCCTGTCTGGCCCTCTCCTCTTCCATAGAAACCCTAAGAGCGAGGGCCAGCTCTGGATCTAGGTTGGGATCTACACCAAAATCAAAACCAGATGCACCTCCAGCTGCAGCAGCTGCCGTTGCTGCCACAAAACTGCTTGCACCTTCCCCATCTCCAGTAAAGATAGGTGTACTGCAATACATGAACGAAATCAGAAAATTTTGATAATTTCTCCAAGAAATAAGAGAAGGAAGAAATCAACAAAACCAACCTTATCAGTACATCAGAAAGTACATTTGGACCAGGTGGAACATGAACAATGTGACTAGTATCATTATTGTTGACAGCAGCAAGAAGCCCTCCTAGTTTCTCTGTCTTTCCATCATCTTCTTCACCAAAATTAACAATATCAAGTGCTACACTATTCTTCTTTAACTTCCTTCCAATCATCTCCAACAACTTTTTCTCATGCTTTATGGGACTGTAAGAAGTAATATGAAATGTAAGAATGGGACTATCAGATAGTGAAGAGATATGGAACTGAAACGTATAAATACCTTCCAACAAAGACAATGATTCTTTGTTGCTGCTTCTTGTTCTGCCGATGCTTGAGAGCTAGCTGAGCCACCTGAATACCAGCAGCCAGATTCATCTCACCACCTATTTCTAAACCTATATTTATTGAAAAAAAGAATTACATTAAATCACAAACGAAATAACTAAAATCAACAATAATTTCCCATTCAATTGCAACGCAACAAGCAGCAACTGTATCTATTCACCCATGATGTTCCAAATATACTTGCAACGGCATATTTTTAGCTTCAAATGGTACCTTGAAGAGTTAAGGAACAATATGCGGTCGCCTAGTTCATGCCAACAAAAACTTAAAAGACTAGAAGGCATGACATAGAGTTATCCACAAGTTTATGCAACCATAAGCTTCCTCCAGGTTGCTGAGAAAGGGAGTTAGGTGTTAACACCCTATATGTCAAAACACTGCACTAGCTCTAATTTTAGTAACTAAATTCCAGAAATAACACAAATTGCTAAACGTGACATCTAGAGGAAGAGGAAAAGTAAACTAAGCACCCAATTGCTGCTGTCTTCTAAATATTATAAATGCAAAACCCCAAAAACTTTTTGCCCAGAGGAAAATGCTCAAAAGTAAGGAGCTTTTATCTATTCAATTCGTCTTTAGCCAATGTTTCATAACGGTTCATCTAAGCAAGCATAATTTATCAGTCAATCCCCTTAATTTCCAGAAGGCAAGTCTTTAATTTTCATTTAACCACTGAATGCATTTGAACTCTGAGACAAAGTAACTGTATTATGAATTTATTATTCCAACAAGAATCCAAAAAAGCTAAATCAAATCAAATAAATAAAGATAAACTAACCATGCATGCACGCCAAGATCTTGCCAAGATCACTGGTAGGAGTGACCAAAACACGAACCCCTTTTCCTGCCATTGTCAGAACTCCTACTGTGTTTTCCGGATTAGACTGCACAAAACCCAAATACATTTCTTTAAATATCTAAACAAATATTAAATGAACTACATACTTTCCTTTTTCCTCATTTTTCAGAGACTGTACAAAACCCAGATAAATTTCTTTAAATATCTAAACAAAGACTAAAATGAACTACATATTTTCTTTTGTCCCCATTTTTCAGGAATCCCATAACACAATCCAATTAATCACAAGTAGAAACTTTTTGCAACAACAAAGTAAGTCCTAAAGCCCAACTCCATTCCAACACCATAATTGAAATGAATTAAACAATCTTTAGCACAATAAAATATAGCAAAACAACAAAATACAACACAAGTAAGCAACACCACCTCACCAAGCTACAACAAGATTCCAACTTTTTCCTTTCTTTAGCCAGATTTTCCCAATAACCAAACAAATGATAGAAAATCGAAAATAAAAAACAGAAAAAAGGAGTGAAATATTTCCGACCTGGGTTTTAGCTCCACAAATAAGGTTAACAGCGTCGGACTGAGCTTGAAACCTGGAAGGCGAATAGTCACCGTTTCGCATCCATTCCGAATTATCGATACAGATCATCGTTGCCTATGAATTGAAGCCATACGCAAAAATCATTAGTGTAAAAAACCAAACTTCGAAGGAAAAAAAACCCTAATTTCTCGATACAATGAGATAAATCGCGGATTAGAATCGGAAAATGAGGAAATAGAGTTGAAATTGGAGATTGATGAGAGTGAGAGAGAGAGAATTTTTACCTCGAGCACCATTGTTGAAGATTGGGAGAAACAGGGAAGAGAAGGATCCGGAGAGAGAGAGAGTTTGAGAGAGAGAGTTCAGTTTTCTTGCCAAAGGGGATTTCTCTTTCTTTTGGTGTGCTGGTAAGCATATGAAACTACAGTGCGGGCAAGAGTCGGTCCGTGTGTAACCAATTATGGTGGTGTTTGAAAAGAAACCTATGTCAAAATTGTTTTTATTATAGTATATTTAAGTTTTATATTATAGTAATTTTTTTATTGATATTGTAATATATGAGACTTTTATACTATTTATAATTAAGTTTGTGGTAAAAATAATGGTTCACACCACTATCTCTTGTTTGACAGTGGTTTTAACCACTTAATTTCCACCACAAACTCAGTTATAAATAGTGTAAAGCTCCCACATGCTACAGTAATAATAAAAAAAATTGTTACAGTATAAAGCTCTCACATGTTACAATAAAAATAGTTCTAACTACTAGTTTTTACCACTTTTTCAAACACTCTATATATCAAACAAGGCGTACATGTTGCCACCTTGTCCCATGGATGAGCAAAATGACATTTGGAAACTTCTAAAAAAAAAATGTTCCAAATTTTTTCTTTCCATAAATGAAAGGGAGAAAGGACCGGTGAAGATTGGCGTTTTCAAATTTTGAGGGATAAAAAAACGTGTGTTTGTTTCTATATTTGAATCACAGTTTAAATTATTTTATTATAGTATTTTTTTTTTATAAAAATTTAAATCTTTATTTAAATACTCTACTTAAATCTATAAACTAAACGGACTCAAAATAAATAAATAAAAGCTTTAATATTTTTAAAAGTCCATACAACAGGTGTTTTTTTTTTTTGGATAAAAATTATTATTAGGATTTCGAAGACACACAATTACGCTTATACGACGAAAAAAAAATCAAATTCGTAGGAGCGATGTATGGTTCACCCAGTTTTTTTTTTTTGGATTTTTACGTTTCCTTCACTTTTTTATAGTCAAGTTGACTGTTCAAACAAAGTTGCAAAGATAGATTATAATCTGTCGGTATACTTAGCAATGATTCAAAATAAGAATGCTACCCTTTTTTCTCTTTGTGGTACGGTACCGGTAACTTCCGAAGGCACCGACGTCATGATGTGAGTATTTCAAGAAAACCAAGAATCCGTTTGTTGCATGGAGTCGAAATATAATGATTTAAACTTTTTTTTTTTTTGAAAAGTATGGTTTTAAAAAATGAATTTAAAATCTCGAGAGCAATAAGGAAGTAATTTTAAATAAATGTTTAGTTTAAACTGTCACATTATCATATGTCACGGATTTGAGTTTTTATTACCAAATAACAGTTCAAAGAAAATTTTAAATCCAAACTATGTGAATATTTCAATGAAACGAGCTCCAAAGTTAATTTTAGTTTGTAGAAAACAATTAATTTAAAAGAGAGAGAGAGAGAAAGAGAGATGCGATTGGGGGAGTGAACGTGTGAGCATTTAACAATGAAAATATGTCATTTGTCATATATAAAACGACGCGCCGTTTATACATAGACAACGTTACAATGACGTCTCCATTGCAAGACGTAACACGTCCTTTGAAATGGAAATAAAATTTCAATAAATTCAGAAAATTCTAAACACCGGCAACATTAAGTAGACAGCAAAATTCTAAAATATAAATTATAAGGCATTTTTAAAGCAAATACGATCGCAAATCCTACACTCTACACAAAAATCACACGTCACTTCTATTCTGTCATTAGAAGAGAAAAAAAAAACCCCAAATAGCTAGGGTGTGTTTAAGAAATCTGCTAGAACTTAAAGTTGAAACTTAATCACTAAAATATATAAGAGCTTTATACAGTAATAAATTGAACTTGTTTTTCTGAGATGCTTTCCAAACAAAAAAAGAAACTTACAACTTCTTGTTCCCAAACGACAGTTAATTTTGAACCGAAAACAGCATATTGGTGATGACATGAAGGATAGAAAAACATTAGACATGTCTGTCAAGCGATGTCGTTTTCCCAATTTAAACGGCAGCATTGGGACATGTCGTTTGCACTGGGACATCAGGGGGCGCTGGAAACGCTACATGTTGTACTACGTATTTCAGCGACCTTTTAAATCCAAACGGACATGTCGTTTATTAAAATGTCGTTTTTCACTTGATGAATACAATCTTCCAGAGACTAAATGACACAGTCGTTTCCCCGAAACACTTTTCATATTATCCTTCTAATTTCTGCATAAAACTAATCCTTAGTATTCATTAATGCTCTTGGTAATAAAATAAACAAGATCCTAAGATAACGTTATATTATCATTGTTATTAATGTTACGATGTCGTATTTCACCGTCGTTGTTGCCGCTAAAACCATCATAAAGAGGACTTCCCAAGATTGGAAACTGGGAGCACACAGTATTTGTCTTATGTACTCCAGAGGAACTTCCTTCTGTGCTAGTGGAGGCAACGTCGTCACTCCTGTAGGTCCCACTTAGCACAGAGTCCGAGGCTGTGGTAGTTGTTGTTGTTGAGCTCAAAAGTGGAGCTGTATGTGGCGTGGCATGTCTGGCCCTCACTCTTCTCTTCCACCCAGATAGTGATCTTCTCACACCTTCTGATATCACAGTTTTTTTGAACCTTGATCCCATCTGCCAACAATATGATAACGTACTTATTATCTATAATGAATGAATTTAATAGACCATTTTGGCGATGTGGAAGCAGTTTAAACTCTGAAAATTTTAATTGAAAGTATTATAATATATGAGAGAAAATACTGTTAAAATCGTAAAATACGGTTTGAACTGAGCTCCCCAACCCACGGTGATACTAATTTGGTGGACCCAACATGATTGGGTAATAAGGAGATAGAAACCAATCTTAACACACTTCGTAATTTGAGTCTACTTGAAATATTGGAATAAACCATAATGTAGAGGTCATGGTATGTGGGTAAACCGAATCATACTCTAATCTAATATTATTTTGCTTTTTATCAGTAGACGTGTTTGATTTTGTTTCACTTAATAATGACAATAACTTCATTTTCTAATTATGAAAATTAGAAGGTTATTTTTACAAATTTCAAAGCTTAAAATTTATGATAAAAAAACATAAGTAATATTTAAAATAATATTATACATTAGAGTATAAAATTTAACAACATATCAAAATGATACGTTTACACTCTTTTCATGTCAAATATAATGATTGGCATTAGTATTTGCATTAAAGATGAAATATTTATTACCTTTGCATTATTGTTACACTACCAAAAAAATGGGGTTAGTTTTCAAGTCCAACTCATGATAGGTAAGTGTTAGAGTGTGATGACCCGAATTCAGTTTGACCCTACCCGAAAAGCTTACGGTGCGACAAATTGTGGTGAAAAACAAAAATGAGATTTTTCATGATATCTGTAGTGGTAGCGAAAGGATCAGGCCGATAGGCCCGATCCCGTAGCCCACCACTGATCTTGTCGGGGGTGCGGGGGCTCCACCCCCGTGGTACGGACTGTCATTATTGGGCCGTTTAGTTTATATTTTTGGCCCATAGAGTTTTGCCTATACCTATTTATATGATGTATTACGTTAGGGCTTGTTTTTACCAATTTTCGAGCCTCCCTAGCGCCTCCAGTGTAATCGTCTCGAGTTTAGTGATTTTCTTCTCCTCTATCCGTGGTTTTTTCCTATTTTGGGTTTCCACGTAAATTCTGTGTATTTTTGTTCTTTGTTTTTATCGCATTAATTTCATAACAGTAAGTAAACGATAAAAAGAAAAGCAAATGAATTTATTCACTTATGCTTTTCTTTTCTTTACATTCCTAGATCTTTTACTTTCATATTGCATTCCATTACGAGAATATGAGGGAAAGTTCAAACCTGAGTGATGATAACATAGAGGGGGAATGTTATGAAGCTGCACCAGAACTGAGAGATCACCCTGCAAGAATGAACAGTCAGACTTATAAACATCAACTTGTATGGTTTATTAGCACATTATGGAAGGCATTTTATCGGCAGGATTGTACCCGAATGACAAGCGGATCACGAGGAATCGACGGTTCTCCATGAAACAAGAAGGCCCCTTAATTTCCCACTGAAACAGAGAACAATGAAATGAGCATCATAAAAGAAACTCAAGTAATGTGAAGTCTATTTTGGAAGGAAAAGATTCTCACCAAGGACCAAAGGAAAGTTGCCATTTCAAATGCATTCTGTAAAAGAAAGGTTATTTTTTAGTGATCTGGATGAGAATGCATATTCTAGATGGTATTTCAGAAGCTTAAGACAGGATGTTATTTGATTCATTACTCACTTGAAAGGAAATTAGCTGTATCAAGTGCAAAAGAAGCCTTGGTTTTCCAAACCAAAAGAGCTCATCTCGAAGCTTAAACTGGCGATTTTCCATGTATGGACAGTGACCCATGATTTCGACGGCGACTTTTACCACCACCCGATGGAGTTTTGTACCAATAAGCAAGATTAACTATTTGCATTTCAAAGAAAAAAAACAAAGAAATATGAGAGGAGTGGGATATTAGAGAACTGATTATTTATCACTGACGAAGTAATCAACATATGTGTATCAGTGTATTAAAACTGTCACATAGCAGTATGGGACCCAGTTTTGTACTATTACACGTGTGGTTATGCGTTACCGACAATGATAAATAGCAACGTATGACGTATTAACATTAGAGTACAAGAAAAAATCAGGGATGTAAAGAGGAAAATGGATTGGAGGAGATGACTTACAACAGCAGGGAGGAAGGAAAGCCAAAAGTAAATGTTGCTTCCTGAATTCAAGACAGACAATTCATGCTCTAAGGATAATTAATTCCATAACTAGAAGGTAGAAATTACAAATTTTCAAGGATTGAAATAAAATGAATGTAAAGTCAGTACAAGTGCTTGAAGAGTCAAATAGTATTACCATGAAAATCTAGGAAAATACAACATATGGCATAGATCCAGAGAGGTATACTGTAGAAAGATTTGCAAAAATTAGGTGAAAAACAAATAAAAAAAATTCATAATGAGGTAAAGAAATGAGGTACCTAATTCCCACTATGTCACGAAATTCTTCCTCCATGCTCCGAAGCATATAGTTATGAAAATCATATGACAAAGGAAGTTGATGAGTCTGCAATAAGAGTGAAAAGATCAGCAAAGTTGGAATTCTATGATAGGATATCAAATTATATTAAAAAAAAAATACGACTATTTAACGGAACATGATGAAGATCTAAATTTCCGTAAATTGTTTAAATTTTAGAACTCAAATGAGAAGCTCACTCACTTTTCTTCAAACTACAACTATAGATTTCTCTAGTTGATCATGGACATTAGAGATAAGAATTCTTTCTATAAACGTGATACTTAATTTAGCTAGGAAAGATAACATACAGTGATGAAGCCTAATCGCAAAGCCATGTAATCCGATCGGTTTATCGAACTCCAGAACTGGCGGCTAAAACAAAGCTGCAAATTTGAAATAACACAAACTCTTGAGATCATAAACAAGTCACTTGATATTTCTACTAAGCCAAAATAAAATGAAAATACCATCCAAACAAGATAGTTATGCTGGCTCCATGGATGGGATGTATGGTGGTCAACAAAAGTAGACATTCTCCTCATTCTGTTGCAGTTTGGCAAAGCTTCAGGACTATCTGAATTCAGAAAAATTTAATAATGATAAATCAAGAGATTTATAATGATTGTAAAAATTCAATGGAGAAAAAAGTAGTCATAATCAGCTAAAGAGTGTTGTTAACCTTCTAAGCTCTGATTAGCTATTGCTTTGGCTTCATTTTCCCATACTCTCCAACTATAGATCTGCATCAACTTAGCGCTAAAACTTAAAGCCCAATTGAGCATTTTAAAACACACCCTAGAAAATGAAACACACACACACACACACATATGTATGTATATTAACCTTAAGCATGGCCAAGGCAATGGCAGCAAAGCTGTAGAAAACATGTGTAACGCCAAGGACAAATATGAAACGGTGAAGCTGTTCAAGACTTTCATACGAGGCAAAAGATTCGTGACCCTGGCCAACAAACAAACAAGCTAAATTTGTAAGATTTCTCTGTAAAATTACAAATCTTGTTCATAGAACAATTAAATCAAAGGAATCAATTACTAGAAGTCCTTTTTTTTTCACATGTTAAGTATTCTTTTGTAATTATTTTCATACTTATAAGCTGATAACTAGTGTGATTTTTTCAAATGTTTAAGTCTCTAAGAAATTGCCTGATTATGAACATCTTTACCCCGTGTTTGGTGAACAGGATAAACAGATAATCCTAAGCCTATATTTCGTTTATGCCCAACTGAGCAAGGTGGTAAACTAATTCCAAACCTGGATGATTGCGGGTCCCACCTTTGCATATATAAAAATAATATGAGCCAGTCTAATCCAATCCAATATCATGCAAAACACATTAGTATTAAGCATAATTCAGAACTTTCTATTACCATACGAGATCAAAATATAATAATCTTACCAACCCTGTGCACCAAACTCGGCCTCAAATGATTACTAACCTCCGATTAGAATTTGATTATGAATTATAATTATCAATTAAGATTAAATATTTTAAATAAAAATCAGAGCCCAAGATTATGTGAAAGAGTGAGAAGGAAGCAGTATTATATATACCTCAGGACAATATTCATGAACTCCAAAATGCTTTCTGGTAACTGACTTATTACCAGACTCTGATGTTGAAACTACGACATCATCAACTGAGGAGACAAATTCACCTTCCAATGCACATGGGAAAAATCTGCTGCTAAAAGCGGAGGTTTTCACACAAATCTTGGCCACAACAACACTCCAATGACCCATCAAAAGTGACAGAACTCCAAATAGCATTAACTCTGCTTCAAAACCAAAAATGATTTAAAAATAATTATAAAAAAATCCCATCAACAAAAGATTTTTTTTTTTTTAACCTTCTTTGATCTTCTCTAAAGCAGCAAGAAGAGATTTCCTCCGAGTCTTGTCCAACCACTGATTTAAAGACAAAACAACATCAAAAGGGATTAAAAAAATCAACAAAACAAAACCAAAAAAATAAGAATAACATTTTTTTTTTGTTTACCTTTCCAAATTGTTTCAAAGAGACATGAAAGAAGAAGCCAAGAGAAACCAAAAGAGTAATCACTGTGGCAAAAGCCCATGTTGGGGTTTCCTTTAAGGATCTTCCTTCTCTGACCTGTTCTTCCATTTCCCGCTCAGAATTTGTTGTTTCAGATCAAATGTGTTGTGTTTGTTTGATTGATTCAGTATGCAGAAACATTTACTGGGAGAAGTGGGCTTGTTTTGTTTTGTTTTTTTCTTTGTTTTTTGTTTTTTGTTCTGTTTTTTGTTTTGATTTTTTTTTTTTTTTGGGGTATGCCTAGAATTGCTACTGTATTATAAAGAAAATTTAAGAACATGCATAAGGTGTCAACTAACCAGTTGGGGGCAGGTCAAGAAAAGTCGGCCCCACTAACTGATTTTCCATCATCCATAACATGTACAAGGTAAAACTTTACGAATGGTGCTGCAATCTGCATGTTTGGGGACTTGGAAACCCTGCGACGTGCTTGTGTCAATTGTGTGGATCACCTTTGGATCTTCTTCTTCTTCATCATGAAATGGTCAAAATTCATGAGAAAAATAATAATAATAAATTATTAAATTATTGTCACGTAGTAGTGAAATACCCATTTTGTTCTTTTGTTGCTCGCGGGATTTGGCTTCTTCTAGGGGCCCTTTTCGGAACTTTGTCGTCAATTTCATTCCAACCCCATGCTAAAGAGCATGATGGAATCTCCAACTAAAAATAAAAAAACAACATGACTAGGATAAGTACCGAACAATCAATTAAAAAAACATTGGTCGTCTGTTTTATCTAAAGCGTGATTTTATACCGCTTTGAGTGCTTTTCTTCTTTAGTCACTCCGCCATGGCCTAAAACAAATAGATGTAGACGGTTTTTTTTTTTTTTTTTTTTTTCTATAGATCTTGTTATCCTATTGCGTGATAGGCTAAAAAAAGTACTTTATTGTTAAGTTATAATTCCGAATGTCATATTTGCATCTAGTGTCGTTAAATTAACATAATGCTTTTTACGTTATAATGTGGTTTGGCTGTTCAAAACTTTTTCTTATAATAATAAGGTATTTTTTTAGTAAAATTTATAGTAAAACGTTAAGTTGTGTTATTTTAACCTTGTTGATATGTGATTGGATAAAATTCTGCATTTTATGTTATAAATTTATGACGTAAATATCAACATATCAAAACGTTAAAAAATTTTACCCCCACCCCCCCTTAAACCAATCTACTGCATAATTTTCATAAATTGCAGTAGGCATAGCTGGTCCTAGTCCATCAATAGATATCATTAATGTCTCTGCTGGTTTGGTATTGTCATGTCATGACTTATGAATTTCTATACATTTTGAGGCCAAGGAGGCAGGGTTGGTAGGGAAACAATGACCAACATTAGTGGACGAACCTTCCAAGTGGATATCTACCCATCAAAGCCAATTAATGAATAAACCAAAACAAGTTCTTCCCTTTCAACTCATTATTCTATAAACTTAACTTCCTTAAAAATATGTTACAATTCTTGTTAAGGACAAAAAAAAAAAAAATCTTATTCAATTGGAATGTTTGGCCGGCAAGTACGTAATTTTTTTTTTTTAACTCTTGGTAGCTACAATATTTGCCGCAAAAACTCTTGTTAGATAAAAAATAAACACAACATCATCTAATGCATTAAAATGAAAACAGAAAAAGAGAGATGTTACGGTAAATTTCGAGGAAAAGATTTGGTCTAATTTTCTGATTCTTTCTTTGTATCCATTTTTGGATTTTTTTGGAATTAGTTATGAGCTAACCTTTATTTCTCGGATTATCCTCCATAAAAGGTTAGGTTAATGAGACAATTGATCCAATTACGTTTATTGAATTGAAATATGACTCTAATTTGTAAAAATTCTACAAATATTTTATAATGATATCATTAAAATTATTTATATGTAATTATATAGTACAATATGTAATATCATTAAGATAATTACTATATCATTAAAGATATTTTTAAGATATTTTAAATATTGTATTATATCTTAATTTCATAACAATAATTTGGACACGTATTGTAATTTTTTCTAAAAGGTTTGGATGTTCATATAACTCGTTAAACAGAAAAAAAATAAAAATAAAAAGAGACAAAATAATAATAATTGGAATAGGCAGGTTAGAGTGGTCAGTCATAAATTGCATGTGACCTTCAAAAAAGAAATATACTGCTAGCGATTTCTTTGGGCTGCTAAAAGGATAAATTACTGAAAAATTACTCCCAAATTTTACCGGTGCCAAAAATTGTCGTAAGAGCAATGCTACATATACCACCGCTGTTGAGTATCTCTCTCTCTCTCTCTTATATTTATATACTCCGAGAAAATAGAAACTTGATTTTTGTTTTATTTTTTTTGAAGAATTTTAGCTAGATATTTCCCCCAATAATACTTAAACTTGTTTATTATAGGCTAATTTATATTTTTCATTTTGTTTCTTATTTCTTACTTGTATTTGTTATACATCTGTATATTTCCTTCACAAAAAGAAAAGGCATACACCTTAGCAAAAAAAAAAAAAGTATGCACATTAATTTCTTGAAAAAATGTCAAAATTATACATTCTTGGATTGAGTTTCGATTTTAGCAAAGTAATGATGCATAATTCTTTTGTTTACTTTTCATATTCTTCCGAATTTAAAACATTACTTTGTCAAAGTTCTGCATATATAATTAGAGTATTTGAGAACATAGTTAAAATTACAAGTTGTAATCAAATCATTGTAGAATATAAGAGCTTTATACTTTAGCAAATTTTTGCTTTACACTAGAGCAATTGAAACTAATAAGTTCCTTCTTGCAAATGCCATTTCTTTTTATTACTCACCTTAAACTTGGTAAACAAAAGCCTTAGAACAAATATACAGAAAAAAAAAAATTTTTCCTTCCACATCCCATTTGTATGTCTTGAAATGTAACTTAAGATAAACTTACATTTATTAAGAGAGGGGATTACTTCTTCTATAAAGAATAACAAACCTCTTGTGTTATTTCATCAAATACGACATCAAGTCATAAAACCCTTTTTTCATACAAGGGAAACAAATTGAGATTTTTCTTATTGTGTAAAACTAGAGATCTTCTTTAGGTTTCTCAATAGAAAACCCATTCTCTACCCAAGCTAGATAACCTCCTCCCATGTTGCTCACATGCTTGAAACCCTGCCATTTTCAGTACTTAGATGTCATATGGTTCACTTTTCGTTGGTATACATATTAAGCATAGCTAAATGTGGATATGATTAGCTTATATATTTTTTAGTACTTTTACAATCAATTGGCATAAATTTTACGAGAATTCTACGTTAAGGTTGAACCGTCAAATATACTACCGATATGATTTAACTACTACAGGTATTAACGTTTAGAAATATATATTACTACTGACATAAAAACGCTACTGACCAAGACACTGAAATTTTTTTTTGATCGCATGAGTTTGAATTTACTTACAGCATTATGCAAATCAGAAGTTGCAGACAAGGACCTGGCCCCACTTTGACAACCCTGTATATAGATAATATATTAGTACTCACGAAGATATATATATATATATATATATATATATATTATATAAATAACGCATGAATAGAGACGTATATTACCACAACAAGTCGGTCCTCTTTGTTGCAAGAAGACGAAACCTCCGCCAGAAATTGAGGATTTTTTACCTTACCTGAAAGCAAAAAGTCAAAAAAATAAATACGAAAACACCAAATTCTTAGGCAAAAATAATTTTAAAGAAATTAAAAAAAAAATCATAATTAATAGTAAGAAAAGTACCTTCTGGGGTATTGAGCATGTAAGGAATGTTGAAAATCTTGGTTGCTTCAACATGACCCTTCTTATACTCCTCCAATGTTCTGTCACATGTTACAAAACTTTGTATATCATCATTAAAATTTAGGAAGATTCTACAGTGGGTATCCTACTCTAGAGCTTCATAGATGCTCACAACTATATAATTTAAATCAAACAGTATATATTGTCTCAAGTTAGATATTACCAAAAAAAAAAAAAAAGGCGACACTACATCATTTTATAAATACAATCTAATTTAAATATTAAATACCTTTCTATCGTAAGGTGTTAAAGTTGTCAATTTGGATCGAGCTTAACAGACCTACCCGTGGCCCGTCTCTTTTGGCCCAAGCCCAGTCTGGCTTTGTTCAAGCTCTGACCAAGCTGAGTTGAATATTTACACCCAAATTATAACCAGCTTGGGTTGGGCCGAACATGTTTAGATCATTTTTATTTTTTATTTTTTAAAATTTTTTATAAAAATTTGAGCGGCCCAAGCTCGACACAATCTAACCCTAGACCTATGCGGCTTCGCGCCAGGCTGGGCCTCTCTTTTGATTAAGAGGGCTCGACTGAACGACCAAATTAACAGCCCTAGGTGCCACCACTATAGAAACTCCATGAAATTTTAAGGGAAATACAAACAATAAAAATCTTAAAACATCAATTTTTTATACCCATATAAATCCATTAATTTGACGATTCAAAAAAAGTATGTGTGTAATAAAGGAGCCAGGGGTCTCTTACCTAACATCAATATAACAATAACCTGACTTGATCAAATCTTTGGCTGCGTGAACATCAATGGTGACAATTTCTTCTCTTGAGCTACATAAGAGAACAACAACAACAATAAAAATTCCGCTCAAAAAAATCTCAGTTATCAAGAACAAAAAAAAAAAAAAATTTCACAAGAAAAACCAAACCAATCATCAAAATTTAACCAAAGAAAAACCATCAATTCATATCTATTGAACAATATAATTGATAAAAAGTCAAACTTTTCGTGCAGAAAATTTTCTTGCTGCTTATAAATGTGGAGGCTTTAGCTTCTAGAAGTATATGACACCTGTTTCCTTGATTTTCCATGAAAATTTTGGGTTTTGGTGATAATATTACTAAGTGCTTTAGCAGCTGTCTCGTTGCGCTGGGTTTAATATTATGTGAATTTGAGGCTAGGGTTTTTGAAGAGATTAGAACCTTAAGAGGCCTCTAATCTTTTTATAGTTCCAAATAAGCAGGAATACAATGCAAAGTATTAATTACTAATGACATCATGTCAAATGTCATGGAATAATCCTAAGAAGGAATACAAAGATTTTCAATATAATTAAATTGGAAAAAATTACCCAAAACAGCTATGTTTTGTCCAAATATTACTTTTTTCCCTCTTATTAAAAAAATTCTCAAAACATCCTATGTATTCTCAAAATTATACTTAAAATACCCCATGAAACAATTGAACTTTTTTAAAACCAAAATTACTTTGCCTAGCCCTTACTAAATACAATTGAAAATATTATTAAACTAAAAAATTAAATAAAATTAATCTTAAAAAGTTAAAAACTCTCAAAATAATTAAAGTATTTACTTTATTAAAATATTTATTTGAACATTTTAAATTACCCGTTATTTAATTTTTTAGCTGCGTCATATTGAAAATAACATTTAACATAGATTAAGAAGGATAATTTTAAAATTTTCAAAAAAAAAATTTAATTGCTTTGAAGGGAATTTTGAATATGATTTTACAAACATAATGAGCGTTTTTAGTATATTTTATAATAAGAAAAACAAAAGTGATAATTAGGCAAAATACATAGAGTGTTTTGAGTATTTTTTTCATATAATTAAGTACAAAATATATTGTACAGGCACCATATAAATTTTGCAATCTTTCCAGAAATTTGTGAAAAAAAAAAGAAGTTGTTTTCTTTAATTGCTCTCTCTTGAGAGAGAAAATAATAAAATGTTGATCATATTAGCATATTTTTCCCATTCTGAGCATGAAAGGGATTATTGGTGATCTAGAGGATAAAGCATATTCTAGATGGTAGTCTGACGCCAAAGATGATGTATACTAATTAATGACTCACTTGAAAGGACACTAGCAGTGTTCATTAGTGCAAACGAAACCCGGTTTTGACATGTGACAAGTTATATGAGTGTTAATTAGTGCAAACAAAACCCGGTTTTGACATGTGATAAGTTATATTCTATAACTGCACATGAGGTGATGCATAACCAGTGGACTGAATAGATTGAAGGAGATGAATTACAATATTAAGGAGGAAAAAAAGCGAAAAACTAAAGCCCCGTTAGGTTATCTTTTTAAAATTTTTGAAAATATTTTCGCATATTTTTTTGAAACAAAAATTTTAAAAACACTTTTAGCATAATTTTTTAAAAATTATCATTTTTTAACATAAAAACGTTTTCACCCATTTTAAAAACAATACCAAATGGTCCATAAATGTTCATTCTTAAATTTAAGTCGCACAATTCAGATCTACATATTAGCTCCATTAGTAAAAGGTAGAAATACAAACTTTCAAAGATGGGAAGACATGAATGTAGTTCGGTACTAAATTGAATTTCAAACCAATTTTGGTTCAAACTCTTACCTTCCGTTTAGTACGTTGGTTCAAACTCTTCAATTCGAATCATTTGTAGTATAAAACTCTTTAACAACGATCGTGTAAAGCAAAAAACAGTTACAATGTAAAGTTTTCAACAGTTATAATGTTTAACAAAAAACTATTCAAATAATTGATTTAAAGTCTTCTCCCAAACACCCTATCAATTATAACGTCTATCCAATATTTCCTTATTTGTTCAAATAAATTGTACGTAAGAAAATTCATGGCTTTGCAACAAAGAACATGTGAGATTATTTATATACTATCTAACATAATGGTGCTTACTCATATCATAACAAATTGTGTCTAATCAGGAAGCTTTAAATTATTAGTTAGTAATTTTTATTCAGGAAAAAAAAAGTTATAACTTAGTCAAAGGTCAAAGAGAATTACCATGAAAATCCAAAAAGATGCAACATATTGCATATATCTGGAGGGATATTGCAAAAAAATTCACGACAAGAGTGAATATTTTGCAAAAAAGTTTCCAATGATTGAAGTGCGTCATTTTTGCAAAAATCACACGACAATGAAATGGATGAGGCTGCAAGAACAAGGGTGAAAATTTTTGCAAAGAAGTTTCCAATGATCGAAGTGCGTGATTTAAACAATGTCGTTACATGTTATTTACTTAGTTATATGTCCCTTTCTTCTATGGTCACTCCGAAAATCAAGAAACATAAGGGGCTACTTTTTTCTCTGTAAATTTTCTTTGTCCTTCAACTGTAGGCGACATCGGCGGTGGGATACAAATTAAAGAAAAAAACAGTATTACGACGTCACAGGTCTGAACCATCAGATTTTTTTTCTTATTTTTGATGTCATTATCATTTAGTTTAATTGTTCGTAACCATATTTAACTAATTGTGCACATGATTTTCATAAATTGTATTAGCTGGGACAGGTTCAACAAGACATATCAAGTTTGTATTGGTATGGTATATTGGTATTATCAGGTCATCTCTGTTTTGAGGCCATGAAGGCAGGGTTGGTGAGAAAAATGACAAACATGAGTGGACAAACCTTCCAGGTGAATTCATTAATCCTTCCAAGTGGATTACTGAATTATATATTTCTAGGCCAAGAAGATAAGATTAATAGGTTGGAGCTTTTGATTTATGGCACACAAATAAACAAGTCAAAATATGACACAAATCCAACTATAAAAAGGTTGACATAGAAAACATATAAAAATTGTAGCATGTTAAGTAGAAAAACAAGAATATCTACCATTCGCAATTGGGCTTGGAAGAGCCAAGAGCTCACTTGAAATACATGCATATCCCACAACCAAGTCCCGGGCTCCGCAGATGCACTTACCTTAACAAATGGTCCAAAACAAATTTGCCCTTCAATTAAAAAACAAAAAAAAAAAACCTTGAAATAAGCAACAATTCTTGTTGATGCTTATTCAAACTGGTTAGTTTAGCCAGGAAGTCTGTTTTAATTGTTGGCAATATTTGTCAACTAACAGTATGTACAAATGCAGTCCCATTCAATCCAATTTCAAAAAATGGAAAGATGTTTTGATATATACTGTGATGACTCGTTCATTTGGAACATGTACTTGAGAGAGCATAGTTATGTTGCCAAGGCAGGTTATGGTGGTCAAAAAAGGATTTTGGTAGCCCATAAAACATTGACATTTCTATGGGCTGCCGAAGCGTCAATTATTTGCACATTTAAATTTTAAGAAAATTATGCTAAATAACGCATTTTTTATTTTTAATGTAAACAAATAATACAGTTTTAAAAATTTTCAAGTATCTTGTATTTTTAAAATCATATTTTTTTAAACACTTAAAATTTCAATTTTACTTCTTCTTTTCCTTCTTTTCTTCTTCTCTTTCTGTTTGTTTTGGCTTTTGGTCATTTCAACGTTATTTCATGTTTTTTCTACCGCCTGGTTTCTCGTCCGACTTTCTTGTAGGTTCCTTGTCATCAGCGAGTGATAGTAGGTCTGGAATCTCGACGATCAGCTCCGGATCTTCTTTGATCGCTGATAGAATCCTTGGCTGAAACAAAGCTGCATCTTGGCGGATTGACAGAATCACAAGGCCACAGCTCTTATCACCGATCTTCGCAGTCTCCCAGGGTCGTCGTAGATCGCGATCATCTTCTCCGTGGTCGTCAGGCTTCAGTGAGGGTCGAACCGCGTTGTAGACCATAGACTAGCGTCAGAGAAAACCACGACCGCTGTGATCTGCCACGGTGACGACGACTACTGCGCGACAAGACAACAATGAAGAGGCCTAGATCTCCGTCGTCACAGGTTCTGCCCTGCCGGAATCATAGGTGTCGGAGGAGTCACGACGTTGTTTTTTTTTTTTAATTTTGTTTTTTTCCCAGAGTATGTTCCAATATTTTTTGTTCTTTTTTGAATTTTTTTGTATTTTTTAATTGTTGTATTTACTAAAAAATATGATACTGACAACAAATACGAGTTTTTTTTTAACTTACATAGAAATATGGTATTTTCCTGGTTTTTGGTGAATTAATTTTTATATTTACACGATAATATAGTATTACTAGAGTAATACTGTATCTTTCAACCACCGATAGTCCGACGAAGTCGCACGGTAAATTTTTTGCATCTACATAGTAATAGAGTATTTCTAGAGTAATACTGTATTTCCTAGCTACCGGCGATCTAATGAAGTCGCTGTAAATTTTTGTATTTACACAATACTATAATATTATTAGAGTAAACTGTATTTCTGACAGTCGGTGAATTTTTGTATTTATACAAAAAATATAATATTTTTTGAAAAATGTATTTTTCAGACATCGACGGTTTGACAAAGTCGCTGGTGAATTCTTGTATTTATATGGTAATATAATATTACTAGAGTAAATTTTATTTTCTAGCAATCAGTGCATTTTTATATTTACATGGTAAATACAGTATTTTTCGATAAATATATTTTTTGGATGTCAAAGGTTTGACAAAATCACCGGTGAATTCTTGTATTTACACGATAAATATAACATTTCTTGGTAAATATTGTATTTCTCAACTGTCACCTATTCGGCGAAGTCGTCGGTGAATTTTTGTCTTTACATGGTAAATATTGTATTTATACAATTGTTGGCGGTCCAGCAATGTCGTTCCAGCAACGTCGTTGATGAATTTTTTTATTTACAAGGTAAATATAATATTTCTTGGTAAATATTATATTTCCTAGCTATTGATGATCCAATGAAATTGTCGGTAAATTTTTGTATTTACATGATAAAGACAGTATTACTTGGTAAATATTGTATTTCTTGACCGTCAAAAATGCCAAAAAGAGAGGATGATGAGGGATATAAAGGATAAAAATGTAGAAAATTTTTAAGGTTTTGTTCTCAATTTTTCATTGGATATTACTTAATTTCTCATAATGTATTATTTATTACACATTTTAAAACTATATGACATTATTTATAAAGGTTTAGGCTAAATATACTATTTTACTCTTTCATCCTTTTTAAATAGTATAAGATTTATTCCCTCAATTTCTCTTAATTTACAAATTTAATTAAGGAGATAAAATTTTAAAAATATAACACAAACTCAAGAAATGAGTTAAGAAGCACAATTTTCTAATTTTCTCAATATATATTCAACTCAGCGACTTGCTACTATGACACATGATCACACACCTATATGTGTCAATTTTTAACAGATTAAAAACCAATAGGGACAATATTGTCACCATAATATTTAGTATCCTTCTAGATCTAATGGCATATATATTTTTTGGTTTCACATAAACTTGATAAATAAAAAGCCTGGCATAATATGGAGGAAAAAAGAAAAGAAAAGAAAGTTCCAAGATTATATTACATTAATTACAAGGGATCACTTCTTCCAATAATGAAGAACAACCCTTTATGTAAATGTAGTACAATGAGCATAGCTTTAAATCCTTTTTCCCATCTTCCTTCATACATGGGAAAATTTTTAGAGATTTTTCTTATTGTGTAAAACTAGAGATCTTCATTTGATTTCTCAATAGAAAACCCATTCTCCACCCACGCTAGATAACCTCCTCCCATGTTGCTCACATGCTTGAAACCCTGCCATTTTTTCATGTCTTAAATGTCATATGTATCACTTTTTTTTATTCATAAACAAAATAACCAGAAATAAATATGGATATGATGATTTTTTTAGTGTTTTTACAAGAAACTGGCATGAATTTTTTGAGAATTTACGATATAAAAAAAATCTTCTAACTGAGAGCTATGTTTTGAACCGTGAAATCTACATCTTCATCATATTTTGATTAAATTTGACTCTCACAAGTATGTATTTCTAGTGTAAATACTCTACTGTAAAAAGCTCGTTTTTATATACCATGAAATTAAATATATATATATATATATATTTACTTACAGCATTATGAAGATCAGAAGTTGCGGCCAAGGATCTGACCCCACTTTGGCAACCCTATACAGATAATACGTTAGTAATAATCAAGGAAATTTATAAAGAATTTTATCTAGCACGAACTAATTATATTTTTACAGCAAAAAGTTAAACAACCCAAGAAAAAGGACATATATTACCACAACAAGTCGGTCCTCTTTGTTGCAAGCGGATAAAACCTCTGTCAGAAATTGTGGATTTTTCACCCTACCTGAAGACCGAAAAAAAAAAAAGAAAAAATCTTCAGGCAAATATAATTTGAAAATATAAAAAGACAAGAAATAACATCCCACAGTGGGAAAAAATTACCTTCTGGTGTATTGAACATGTAAGGAATGTTGAAAATCTTAGCTGCTTCAATGTGACCTTTCTTGTACTCCTCCAGTGTTCTGTTTCATACTACAAATCTTTTTATATATTCCTTAAGATTAAAGAGAAATACAGAAAAAAAAAATCTTAGAAATAATTTTTTTTTCTGACCCTCATAAATCCAATAATTATTTTAAAAAAATGGAAACAAAGGAGCTAAAATCTCTTACCTAACATCAAGATAACCATAACCAGACTTGATCAGATCCTTGGCTGCTTGAACATCAATGGTGACAATTTCTGCTCCTGAGCTACAGAGCAGAAGAAGAACAACAACAATCCCACAAGAGAATCCAAAGCAAGAAATACCCATATCAAGATTTAAGCAAGGAAAAACTCTAAACTTATATTTGTTCAGCAGGGTTAAGATTGAGAAAATATTTCAAACCTTGCCATGAAACAGAAACTTGTTGCTGCTTATATATGATGAGGTTTTTAGCTTCTAGAAGTATGTGACAGCTGTTTGCTTTTGGTTTTCCTAGAAAAACTTGCGCATTTGTGATGCCTAGTGCTATAGCAGTTGTTTCATTTATCTGGTTTTTTGGATTCTGTGAATCTGTGGTTAAAGGTTTTGTAGATTAGAACCTTAGAGGGGTAATCTATTTATAGTGCCAAGTGAGTAGGGACTAATCACTAGTGGACATCATGTCAAATGTCATTGAATAATCACTAAAACAAAACACCACCCAATATGGTAACTTTTTTTTTTTTAAATAGAATTAGGTACAAAATGTATTGGAGCTTTTATGTGTCACCATATTTGTCGGGTGCAGTGATCATGAAGTTTTTGTTAGGATTTCTCTTTTTGTTTTTTACGGTTTGAATCTTCATGAGGTTTTTGTATCAATGTGTACTATTTGTGTAAGATCTGATTAGATGGACGGAAAAAATCTAGTTTAAGCTCTTTTCACTCCTCTATAATTCCTGAGGCTGTTAATGTGCCAAAAGTGATAGGGACATGAGGTGCACCACCACCTGACCTCTTTTTTTAAGAAAAAAAAAAATTTGTCAAATGTGGTCAAAATCAAATCAAAATGAAAAAAGTTTACAAAACCAAAGAATATGAGAGATAAAGTATTTTTTTTATACTTATAATGCTAAATTCTCATATACATATTGAAATCTTACCCAAAGAAATCCATGGAAAACATCTAAAAACAAGAAATGCACGTGACTTAATTTAGAGAAACAATGGAAGTTTCCTACCAATGAAATCCATGAAATGCGTGGAGACAAAAAAACATAGTTGAATGTCCCCTAAACCTTAAGCCTATTGGAATCCCACAAAAGAAAGCTTTTTTTTTTTTTTTAATCTGTTATTTTCTTAGGATTTTTTATTTTTTAATTTTTTTTTTTTTGGAATGGCTTTCTTGTATCGGTGCCATTATCAAATCCGCAAGATCCAAGCCTTACATGGGTGCGATATGTCTAGGAAATCACCACACATTCCATCTCTAAAGTGTCCTTACCACTCAATTTTACATGTCATACCAACAATCGTTTTTGTTTTACATGTTTTTGCCTTGAAAATTCTTTTTGATGTCGTTTGAAATCTTGAACGACGTCTTATGTTGTTGTTTTTTCGATGTCCCAAAAGAAAACGAATTCTTTTAACTGGTGAAAGCATCCCAAAGTTCCAGATGTCGTATTTTTCTTCTCCCTCGGGTTCTTCTTCATCTTCTAAGAATAAACAAAAACCGGAGCCCAAAAATGGAAAAAAAAATGATAAATCTTTGGAGTGGTTTGGATATTCTGCCGAGTCGTTTGGCACGTCGTTTCAACCTTCAAACCAAAACCACATAGCCATGTTGCCAACAAAACAAAACGACATGTCGTGTGCATGATTTTTTTGGACATCCCTCATAAAACACTGTCGTCTGATAAAAAAAAAAAAAAAGAAAAAAAGAACCACAAGTTAGAAGATGTTTTGACTAAGGTGGTGTAAACCACAAACTTAGTTATAAACAATATAAAACTCTCAATAAAAAGAAAAAAAATTGCTACAATATAAAGCTCTCACGTGCTACAGTAAAAATAGTTTCTATTAACAATTTTCACCATTAGCTAAAGTGTAAAGCTCTCACATGTTAGCAGAAAAAAAGTTTACATGCTCAGTCGTCTTGAAGAATTGGAATTGATAAAGTGGCTCCCAAATTTTTCCAGGTTTTTAAGCCTTCTTTTAAAAAAAAAAAAAAAAAAAAGGTCGTTGGAAAGTCCTTCCCAGTTCTCTTTAATTGAAGAAGAAATCTCAAAATCAAAATTACCATTGCTGGAGGCATTCGCTGATTTTCTTGAGTCCAACGGCCTCAAACCTTCTATTGACTCTGCCACTGATGCAATCCCTCGTTACATTGGGTAAAATTACTTCAATAATTCTACTCAAAAAGTGTTTTCATTTTTTCATATTTATGTTCATTTTCTTTTGATACTAATCTTTATAAAGGTTGAAACCTGGTTGTGAAGCGGAAATAGAAGAGTTTAAAGCTGAGATGGAATGTAAGATTGAGAAAGTGGATTGGTTGCCTGGTTTCTATTCTCTTCCCCATGATATTCATATCGCTAATTCAAAGGCATATAGAGAAGGGAAGGTGAAAAGCAAATTTTATTTTTTTTCTTAAAGGTTTCATTTTTCTTTTGTTTTCATACTTAGCAAGCAATTTATAAGAAAACCCAGAATTTTGTTTGAAGAAATATTTTTTAAATGTTGATTTTGGCCTCTCAGATATATGGAATCGATGCAGCTTCTGGAGCTGCGGTTTCAGCTTTGAACATTTCAGCTGGAGATCATGTCCTTGATCTTTGTGCCGCTCCTGGTAAGTTTTCATTTTGGTATTATGTTGTTATTATTTTTGGTTATTATGTTATTTCCAAAGCCTAAACCAAACTTGTCTTTCATGACTCCTAATTTGTTTGAGATGAATTTGACTTTTTATAGATTTGCTCGTACTAGTTGTTCTGCAAGCTGTTAATTTTACAATAATATTTGTTGTGGCGGTGTGTGTGCAGCTTGAAGTCGTCAAATGGGCGATACCCGGAGGCGGTGCAAGTCTCTGCCGGTTTTAGGGAAACGACACCAAATCTTATTGGCTACACCGTCACCCTTTTGGCGGCAATTTGGGGGATACGACAGCTATTTTGACTTCACTCCCCATTAGCAGGCTAGCATTGGCCTTCTTAAAACGAGAGAGAAAAACGACAACGTATAAAAACTGTCATATAACAACTTGAAATTTAACTGTTATATGATGCGGTTGTATGACTTTTTTTATTATGTTGTAGTGATTTCCAAATTTGTTAAACTTCTTTTTCTTGGTGGAGCCGGCGGTTGTGAGCTGAATCTGGACCCCAAAGAAAAAACAAGAGATAGTGGAGCCCATGGTTTTGATTTTAACCATTTGTGTTACAATCTTCGGAACGACAGCCTGATGATTGGCGATGGATTTTGGTCCAATGATCGGTGAAAGCCTGCAAAATATTATTTGAACCTATTGAAGAAGGAACTTTCTTTGGTAAGATTTGTTGGCCCTTTGTTGTTGTCATCTCCATAGAATAATCCAATTGCTAGTTGGGACAAATTAGGGTTTTTTTTTTTTTTTTTTTAGGTTATACATTTTTTGATGAAATCAAGTATGGATTTACTGTTAAAAATCTTAGATCAATTCAGATGATTTTTGTAAAGTACAGATTTTCGAGCAGATAGCTAGCATAAATGGATTGAAATCTCTTTTGAGTTGTGTCCAACTTTTTTGTTTTTATATATGTATTATACTTTAATATAACACTGTTATATGCAATTCGACAAGTTACTATGCAAGAATAAATATAAACTGATCTTTTTCATAGTTAGTTGATAAATGATGCATCTATTAACACCTCCATTCTACTCTTTACATATTTTTTTTAAGTAAAATTTTTTATTACTATATTACCTATTAATAAAATTTCTTTAAAGGACAAAAAATTCTTAAAAAGTACTCATTACCCACCTCATCTTCAAAAAATTTATTCCCTTCTAAAAAATCATTGTGCCCTACTTAAAAAAAAAGAGATAGATTTCAAAATAAAGAGTCTCTCAAAAAAAGCATGTTGTTTATTTCTTCTTTAATTTTTTAATTCAATTTTAATAGTTTCTTATTAACAAACTATAAAAACTATGCTTCCTCAAAAATATATATAAACTACCAGAGAAGAAATCAATTGGATGGTTTGATAAAAAGAAAGTAAAACATACAAAGAGAAACTATCGTTTAATAAATGGAGAAAGTATCAATTGTATCAAACGTAAAGTAAATACAAATGGTTTGATTTATACCAATTGTTTGATTCATATTAAATTGTCTGTAATATATCAATTATTGTTTCTAGTATTGAAACGGAATTCAAAGTGTGGTTTTTTTTTTTTCGTGTAAAAAGAATGTTTGGAAAAGAAATTGTAAGTTTGATTAGTTCATGGGTGGAAAAAGAAAAAACAATATTATCAAGATGTATGGACTTTTTGAGTATTTTAAGAGAGGTATAACAAGTAGAATAACGGGTGGTTTAAGAAGCGTATATGAAAAGTAAAACAAGAGATGTGAATAAATGTTGTATTGCTAAAAAAGCTACTAGCTAGATGCCACCTATTGTTCCTTAAAACAAAACAAATGCACAGCAACACGAGAAAGGCTATCTTAGTTGGCAAAGAGGGTGTCACCACTTGCTGGCAAAATGGGATTTATGTTTATATTTTGTTATATATATAATATATTTATATATATAGTGTCACTTTCCAAATTCAAATATTAAAAAAAAAAAAAAAAGTGAAGAAAGATAGAGAACTCTTTTAGCTGGTATATCGTATGAGAAATGCTTTCTTACTCTTGTCTTGCATCACTTAGTGCTGCTAAGAAAATCACAATTTAGTATTAATCCCTTTCTCTTTTCAAGCATATATTCATATGGTATTCATATACTTTATTGTTATTAACGTGATCATGTTTATCTCCTCCGGCTTATTTCAACGGCCAATATTAATATATTATTCAATTAAAGGACTGTTTACATATGCGTGTGGGATTTGATGTCATGCAAAAGTCGCTCTATAACATGTGTGTGTGTGTGTATATATATATAAATACACATTATTCATTTAGATCCATCTTCAAATTATTGGGTCTCATTGCATGATTTTTTTTTATTCCGAGTATGGTTTTTGTACTAACTAGCTCTCAACTAATAATTAGTATATTATGCCAAACGACATCTAAATAAAAACAAAATGATAAGTGCAGCCCCATGCAATATGCAATAGATCTCGATAATTAAAAGAGTAACATGGAAATCACACAGTTCATAGTAAATGATTGTATATGAGACTATATATGTAAGCACGGCTAGACCTACAAAAGTTAGTTAGAATTAGAGGCGTGATTAAACTAATAAATTGGGAAAAATAAAGATAGGTAGATTTTTAAGGGGCGAAATATAAATTTAAAGAATATAAAGCACAAGTTTTATAAAAAAAAAATCATATATAAAATTAAAAGGAAAGAAAGAAGTTCGAGGAAACAGCCGCTCAGTTGATGGCTCCACCTGTAAGTGTTACACAGTAGAGCTTGGTGACAGTATACATTATTTGTCCGAACGTGTTTTGGAGGATGCTTAAAAAGAAGTAGAGATCACATAATTGCAATCTTCAACAACGGAAGAGCAACATTGTGTTTTTTTTTTTTTTGGTAATTTATAGAGCAATTTGTGAGGGAGATTGATGTTTAGATGGTGGGTTGCATGAAGCAGGCATGTTGCTTATTGATGCACATATCAGTCATCCGCAGTGGCGGAGCCCGGTCTGAATCAACTAAAAATTTTAAGCTAAATTAAAGTACTAATATATATTTTTAACTATCTTTACAATCCACGAATTATGAATTTATATAATAGTGTTATTAATTTTTGGCTTATAATTGGCAAATTATCTTTAAAAAAAAGAGATATACCAAAGTTAAAATTTGAGGTATATTGAAAACTTTTGAAAATTATCATATAAATGCCGTAAGTATGAAACTTTAGAGGGAGCAAGCTGAGAAAAAAAAAAGGGGTAATTAAAAAGAACTTGTTGGGGTAAAAATTAGAACAGATCCTTGAGCCACTGGGTAGCACAAGGTGGCTCCGTCATTGGTGGTGATTGCTATGTGAACAGAGCAATATGTTTGCATAAATCTGATAGAGCAAAATTATTATTATTATTATTATTATTATTAAAACAAGCTACTCAACGTCTCAAATAGTGACCTTGATTTATCAAGTAAAACGTAGGTTTCAATTTAATAATGCTCATTTGATGTGATATGTAAGCATGTTTTAGAAACCAAATAAGATTAAAACCGGCCATGTTTTAGAACAGACATTCGCAGGAAACCAATCGATCGACAGTGAAAAGTATTGCAATAAACTAATATGGATTTGTCACAATCATTTAGGACGGCAATTTACTGCTGGATATGGTGAAAGAAATAGGGTAGTTTTGTTCTTTTTCTCCTTAAACGGTGACAAAAACAGAAAATTCTAATTCAGAGGAGAGACTTTCTTTGATAGGAAGGTTTTTAAACCGTCAACTCTGATCAAAATTATTGTTTTCCACAAATATAATGATTAAAAAACAGATGCCTATAGGTAGTTTTTTTTATACTATTTCAGTATTTCTCAAGAATATAACACTCTCCTTTTCTCTTCTCAGATATTAAAAGAGGTCTCAAATGTTAATAAAATGGTACAAAACTAAAAATATAAGGTTAGAATGGCACATTCTTTAATTTATTCTTAATACTAATTGGAGACAGGCGCTGGGTAATAATAAAAACTACTATATTGAACGCTTCATGGTGAAAGTTTTATTAATTAATTGCAAATTTTAATTCATTTCATTAAAAAAAAAAAGATAGGAAAATTGAATTCGGTTAAACCAGAAAGAAGGTGCTCCAGTACCCAACCAAAGAATCCCCGATCCTAACTCCACCCCATCCCACCTCATGGTTACACTGGTTATATATATATATATATTCCTACATCTATAGTCTGCATGGATCTGGTTGGACCATTGAATTTATAGGGTATTTGAAAAAGTGGCTAGAACTGAAAATATTGGTTTAAAAACTGTATTATATAAGGGCTTTAAACTGTAGTAACTTTTATTTTTTAATATAACTGCTGAAAGCTTTAAACTCAGTTTTAACTTAAATGCAAAACAAAGGGTTATTAGAATTCTAAATATTCAATGTAGAAAATTAACAAGTGGAGCAAGACTCGTATTAGTATGACTATAATAAAGATTAATTAAAGACAAACTGACTAGATAACAAATTGCTTTAATTTATACAATATTTGTGGCAGGATAAAAAGGTTGACAATTAAGAATTAACAAGATTACAGATATACTACTGATAAGTTAGTTTTAAGCTAATTGATTAGATGATTCTCACTTAATATTTTTGTTAGTTTTGAGCAATTTATAAGGATTTGATAGTGTTTTGTGTTCTTTTATAGGTTTTGAGGAAAAAAGATGCATGATAGCAAAGTGTGGGGCAAAGAGGATCGAAAATTGAGCAAAAGTGGACTCCGGGATAAAATGGAGCCTAGACACCAGCTTATGGGCACCTAAGTGCTCTTGAAGATGAATTTTCATGCAAAAAAACCCAAAAGCATAGCGCTTAGGTGCCATAATTTGGGTGCCTAGGCGCCATCATGTGAAAAGAAGCCGACCAGCAGTAGCGCCTAGGCGCTACAATCCTGGTGCCTAGGCGCTACTTTGAAGCCTAGGCGTCGCAATCATGACGCCTAGGTGCCAGTTCGAAAAAGAATCCATGGGCAAGTATAGTGCCTAGGTGCTACAATCTTGGCGCCTAGGTGCCGTCATGAAGCTTAGGCACCATTGCGATTCTAACTCAAATTTCAGTGTAATTTCATTTCAAAATTACCCTTTCAAACCCTAGCCTATAAATAGAAAGTTATGAAGGGTTGAAGTACGAATTTTAACAGGAAAAAACTACAGACAAAAGGGAAGAACTCACTGCTTTGGAGAAGAAGAACGGTGCAACCTGGAGACAGAAATTATCTTCGCATCCAAACACAGTACTTTCCTTCACTCATCATGTTTAAGACATTATTTAGGATTCTTTTTTGTTTCATTAGGAACAAATTTTCCTTTTTTCTGGGGCTACGATGTAGCCGGATTATGAATGTTCACTTTTATTTAATTCAATTCAATTTGATGTTTATTCATTATCAATGCTGAGTGTTTAATCTAATCTTAACGCTTGTAAAAGTTTGCATACCTTTTGCATGATTTGTAATTTAATTTGAGGCTGAGAAGTGATAACTAAATTAGACCATGATTGAATGCTATGAGATTATCATAGGATAGAGATATCTATGAGACTTATATAACACTATGAATTTCTTATTGTTAATGAATTTTGGTAAGTTTAGAGTTTTTAAAGAGATGTAGAAAATTTACTAACTGGGATAAATTATTAATGTTTGAGATAGATTAATGACTACCTAAGAAAAATTCGTTATCGGCATAGGAGTAAACATCAGATGATTAAATTAGATAATTTGAATAGGATTAACTTTTATTGTTTAGATTTTCATTTATATTTTTTTGTTTTGTTATTTTTCTATTTTATATTTGATTGTTCAAATAATTTTAAAGTTAACCAATTTCGATACTTAGCTAGATTAATGCAATCCCCGTGGGAACGATACTTTACTTACTCTTTATTACTTGTCTATAATTCTATGCACTTGTAGATTTCTCGCACGAATTGCACCTAGAAATCTTCTACAATTGGCTGCTAGTTGAACCCTTACGTCTCGTTTCGTATTCATCCACTTTTTTCTTCATCTAAAACTTTAATTTTTTGCATTCCCCATCATCTTGTGTCATTCTTTCTTTACTCAATTTTAGATCTCTTTTTGGTGAAAGAATTGTAGGGAGGAATAACCAGCCTAGTTGTTTACCAAATACTAACACTATTTGGAGTGAGTCATAACTACTTGCATTGAGAGATAAAGCGTGTTGCCCCATGCTTACTAATTAAGGATTGAGTTTATAGTCTAAACATATCATTTCAGATGCTTTTATATGCTTCAATGTCGAAATTTGGAAGCCTGAGATTAATTCAGATTGTGTCTTGGTTATACGCTCCTTCGAACATTAGTCTCTTTCTTTTGCCCTTTTCTTTTTTTTTTTTTTGGTTATTTTCTATTCTATTATTTTTTTTTTTTGGCTGACTGGGGGCCTTCTTTGCTCGTAAGATGTGCATGTCCTATTGGGAACACTATGGATCAATATAAGGAACGAGTTGGATTCAACAATTATAAGCTTCTTGGTGGGTTTGATTATTCAAAAATTGATGTTGTGTCATTATCTTGTGTTCTTTTATATTTGGTTTAGCTTGCTGGATTTGTTGCAGTTGAGGTCACTGGAGGCCCAACTATTGACTTTGTTCCCAGAAGACAGGTGCTTAATAAAGTTTCCAAGTTTCTCTATTGCCTTTATTAAGGGATTTGTCTATAAGGGATATTGTAGAATCTTCAAGACTTTAATGATATATTCTACTTATTACTAAATAATTTAATGACACTAAATTATTATTGTTAAAAGTAGACCTTTAATACGGTATCTATATAAATGTCATTAATTATTGTTTCAAATGTTATTAACAACATCTTTGTTTAATATGTCATTGTATATACTTTTAACGATATTTAAAAATTATATATCGTAAATAATATGTTATTAAATGTAGTTTTTTTTAGTGCTTTCAACATTGAATTATAGTGGAATACCTTTAATGAGTTATATTTCTTGGATCAGGATTCGCTGGAATCTCCTGAAGAAGGACGCCTTCTGGATGCTAAACTAGGTACGCAATTAACCATGTGATTTGACTTTTTGTTTGCTCCAACAAGGCTGTTCTATGAACCTAACATATTTTGAGTCTCCTTTCGAATTTTATGAATTAGTAAACAAAACCAAAAGTTTACTTATATCCTTTTGGAATTATTACAGGCGACTGCAAACTTGTGAGTGGGTGTTTGACTGAGTGGTGGAAATCATAAACTCAATTATAAATAGTGTAAACCTCTCATATGTTACAGTAATAATAAAAAAAATTACTACAGTGTAAAGCTTTTACAAGCTACAATAAAAATGGTTCTAACCAATGGTTTTTATCACTCTTCTAAACACCCTAATCGTTACTATTCAATAAACTTGAGTATGTGTATCCATTTAGCTTAAGAGCATGTTTGGTAGGAGGGAAAAGTAGGAGGAAGGATAGAGAGGAGGCTCTTAGTGGAAGGATTTTAGGATTTATCATTGTTTGGTAGGAAAGAATTGAGGAGGGAATGGACTGGGCGACCGATTCAAATCCTAAAAAAAAACCCAAGTTTTGATCCACTACCAGGTGAATCTTATCCATTTTTTTTAGGGAAGGGACTTTTATGCTTAATTGAACTATAACGTCAAATTCGTTAGTAGAAGGAAACCAAACGACTAAGAATAATCTTTTTTCTTTCTCTTCCCTTGCGTTTCGGTTTCAAACAAGAAAGGTGATTTTTGTTTTCTTTCCTTTCTCTTATACCTTAAGGCATAAGAGAGAGTTTCTTTGCCTCCATGTCTTTTTTCCTCGTCTAGGTTACTAAAATGCCTCTCACCAAACAAGTCCTAATGTTTGGTAGGTGTATTATTTTAACATTTTACGACAAGTTCTTGAGTTTATCATGAATTGCTTGCTTAGTTGCTTCTGTTTTTAGCTGCTTCTGTTTCTCTTTTTTTTTTTTTTTTCCTTCAGGTGCTAAACTTTGTATGATGTTAGACCTCCTTGGCAATTCGGGTTCTGTAACCGTCGTCGATGTCTCAAGCCATCGTCTAGCAGCCTGAAGGACAAAGCTTCAGAAATATGAATCAGCAACCGCTGCCGGCTTTTTGTTGCTGACGGAACAACATTCTCTCTAGTTCCTTTAGGGACCATCCAGATTTTAAATTATGTAATTTCCCATTATTTTTCTTTACTTCTAAGCTTCAATTTTGCTGATCCAATGAAATTGCTTTTCTCTGTTTGATGCATTATCAATTCCTTCTAGAACTATGTAGGTGAATCCGTATTCAGAGAAAATGTTGAGAGATTCAGGGAGTGGACATCAAGGAGAACATGGAAGGAGAGGAGGAAGGCGGCTCGAGCAAGAGGAATTGCTGCTATGAATCCAGAGAATCAACAACCAGAGTTAATCTTTTACGGCAGACTTTCTGGTGTAGTTGGGCTTAGTAAAGATGAACTGCATCAAACTCTTTGTGAGAGTGAGATATTGAGTTTCGGTTATGACGAGGTAAACATTGCGCGTTTTT
This sequence comes from Artocarpus hirsutus, assembly GCA_946598075.1. Taxonomy (NCBI): domain Eukaryota; kingdom Viridiplantae; phylum Streptophyta; class Magnoliopsida; order Rosales; family Moraceae; genus Artocarpus; species Artocarpus hirsutus. The sequence goes on along the minus strand of CAMOHE010042851.1, from coordinate 34,331 downwards.
CTTTTTCTTTTCCCTTTCAGATCATCTTTTCCTTGTACAACTTAGTATTCTAACATTTGAAGTTGAATTTTCTGAGCTGACTGCTTCTCCATTTTGTGTGAAAGATGACCACCATTGGTTGGATTGAATTCAGGTACTACTAGATGCAGAATGCACTCATGATGGTTCAATTAAACATATTCAAAAATTTGAACATTGGGGTTGGAAAACTCTTCAACGCCGCGTATTGGATGCAGAAAGAACGGACAGCTCAACTGTGCTTCAGGTAACTAATTTTGATATGCTAGTTTCTTCCGAACTATAAAACTTAACCGCCGCCATTTTATTTAATATAAACACACCACCACCCGCACATATGTCAATAAAAGAGAACTGTCACACAATAAAAGAGTCAAAAAAAGAAGAACCGGAACGAACTCTGTATGTGGCAACTGTCACATATGTAGTGATTATACTCGACATTTTTCAATTCTTTTATGTTCATTTTTAAGGTTTGCCACTTTGTTATTTGGTCGCAGCTCTTATCAAGGAATTTCTCCAATTACATTTTGTTAGTTTTCAACAAACATTGATGATAAAAAGTTTTTTTAGCTTTTGTCAAGAACTGGTCCTTTCTAGTCAGAAGGGTATCTTGGTCTCTTACATCTAATTGGTATTGGTGTTTTCTTATACATCACACATGTTTTCCTTTTTTTTGTTTGCAGTTAAAACTCCTAACAAATGGTTTTAGGTTGCTGAAAGCAGGAGGGCTGCTTATCTACACTACTTGCAGGTGTCCTTTCTATTGGTTTTAATTATTGGTGTGTACGTGTGTATGTATATGTATATATGTGCGTTTGCTTACTTTTTCCTCGTGTCAATTAGTTTGACAGTTGCTCAGAAAGAGGATGTGGTATTTCTCAAGGAGAATCCTTCAGCTGGTATATTTGATATCTCTCAATTCTGAACGGGGATAGGAGTTATCTATGTAGCTCCAAATCGAATATTTTAAGCAACATTTTAGGCTTTTGCTATGGCTCTCTCAGCATGACCATACTCATCCGCGACTTGACCAATAGAAGTGAGAAAGTGAGAAGTATAACTAAATTTTGTTGTTATTTATTCAATGTAACTCCGACATTTGAAACTTGAAAGGTGTAGCAAGTTTATCGGGTATCGAAATTTCGTAGCGATAATCTTTTCAATGTTTACGTTGAAAAAGTGTTATGTTACACTTCTCACTTCTATAGTACGGGAAGACCGTTGACATTGCATAGCTCAATGCGGGATCCCAAAAAGCCATTCACTGTGCATGACAATGTTGAAGGGCTGCGACATTTATAATACATTATTGGTGTCGTTTATTGGCCATTTTCCTCTAAGGTTTCGGGATTGATTTTAGTGGAGTGGTGACTCGTCTTTTTTTTTTTTGTTTTTTGGGTTGATAATGCAGGGTTGCAGGAGATAGACGCTTCAAAAAGTTGGCCCTGCAGAAGCGGAAGGATACCGAAGACCGTGCGTTTTGATCCATTAACATCACAAACTAGTGGACTCTTTGTAGCTAAGTTCACAAAGTTAGTCATTTAATTTATCAATTTTTTTTAGTCTTTTGTACCTGAATTTTGTCAGCAAGCAAATGAAAGTTTCCCTTCAACAATACAAAATCAAAACCGCACCCCTTATTTTAAGAATATTGTTGGATCACTTTCATCTTAATATAATTTGTAGTGGGTTCTCTCTCTCTTCTTTTTTTTTCCCCCCTTTTCCTGAAGAAATAATTAGTGGGGTTCTGAACACACTATCTTATATTGAATAATTGTACGTTACTTGTTTACCAAGTTTCAATCATTACCCTTTTCAAAAATAACAACATCAATAATTTCATGACAATTTATTGAAATTATTTTTCATATATGTATTCTTTATTTTAATGAGCGGGGCATGTGCACCTAGTCGATTTTTTGACATTTAAGTTTTTGTCTACAAAATTTATTAAAATTGTAGGTATGTTTTTATTTTGAAAGAAAAAATATGATTGTGCTCCTAATTTTTTTTGAAGTATGTTGGTATGCCTCTATTTTATAAAAAAATTATAACTTTCTCTTCATTCAATATTTAAAATATATAACTATGTTGCTGTTAAATAGAATGCCATATCTAATTTTCTTTTAATAATTGTACCCTTATTGAAAAAGTTTTATGAGGCAACATTTTTGGTGAGAACAAAAAAAGTCGTAGATCTGTAAAAAAAAAATAAAAAAAAAGTGATTTGATTAAATCTCACAATTTTAAAACATACACCACCAATGAGTATTTAATCGGAGAAATGCTCAATTTTCTGAATCAAGTGACTTAGGGTGCATTTGGCAATATAGTTAGAACAAAAAATTAAAATGAATTTACTGAAGCATATAAAAGCTTTACAATATAGTGTATTTTTATTTTACACTGTAATATGTGAAAGATTTAGATTGTAACCGCTAAAACTTTATAGTCAAAATGATGTTGCCAAACGAAGCCTTGAACGTTAGAGAAGTTTATGATACTGCCAGCATTCAAGAAGAATTTAATGGAGAATTCTCCGGCAATGTATTTGTACTTTTCAACTTAGCCTCAAGGAGAAATGTATCTTGCCTTAGAATACATTAGAATTTCTTGGCTTCTGCATGGAACCAAATTTTAGTACACTACGGCTGTTTGAAGCAATGGTTCAAACCATTGGTTTGAACTGTGAATAATATAAAACTTTTATATGTTATAGTAAAAAGCTATAATATCAAGCTCTTATATATTATAGTTTTTAAACATAAACTGATGGTTTAAATTATTCGTTCAACTTCTCCATTTTTTTTAGATCGGTTCTCCACGCTTCAACTTAGCTGTCACCTTTTGATTTCTTTTAGCCATCTTCATAAGCAGTGCCATAAGCAGGTTCTGTAATTGTGGGATTTTTATAAATAAATCCTAAAGGGGTTAATAAAACATGTGGCCTTTTTTTATTTGTAGAATTAAAATATGTCTTTAGTTTATGAGCATTCTTTATATGTCCCAATGCATATGTATAAAGACAAAAATGATCTAAATAATGATATTGTTAGTTTTAATTTATTTTTTTAGAATAATTAGAATATATATGTTTAAGATTTCAAACAGATTATGGTATCGTTATTTTAAAAAAAATCCTTGAAACTAGGTTGTTTGTTGTTTGAATACAAATTGGTATTCAAAATAATGATTTTAAAATTCCCTCAACTAAAAGATAGAATTTTTTTTATGGAATCGTATATTATTGACAAATTGAAATTAGGATATTTTAATTAAATTAATGATATAATATTTATTAAGTTTTTTCTGTGTCTTACAGGTTATATAATTAATATATTATTAAGTTAATGATACGTAATAATATTCATTTTTTAAAGATTTCAAGTGGTAATGACATTTTCCTTTTTTTGGTGATCAGTAATTAAATTAATGAAATTCTATTTATTAAGTCTTTTTATGTGTCTTATAGATTATATAATTGATATATTATTAAATTAACGATACATAATAATAATGATATTTAATGATATTCATTTTTTAGAACTTCAAGTTATAATGACATGGATGATTTTTTTTTTTTTGGTTGTGTGAGTTACATTGTAATTAATTAAGTAGATATGTATTTCTCTAATATCATTTTTTTCCAATGACTTAACTATGAGAAAAATAAAGAGATTTGTTAAAAATAAAAATAAATATATGCTTGTAATGACCAAGAAAAATCCTAGAATTAAATAATATAATTTACATATTTAAATCAAGGATTTTCCTTGAAACATTATGTATAAATTTCGTGAGTAAAGAATTTATGGAATTAATATATGAATATTCCAAAAATTCTATAATGGATTCTATAGTTAAGTTAATTAACTATTGAAATTTAATAAATAAATTGATAAATTCAACCGTTACTAAGACAGAAGAATTTATTTGTAAAGGACTTAAAAAATTTAATTATGAGAATTTTTGAGTACAATATTAAGTTAGCAGTGTATCGATAAACACTCTAACGTAAATTAAATCCTCAATTAGCAAATTAGTAAAAAATAGAGCTATGCGAGTAGACGTAACGACAGAAAATACCATGCAAACTCTGATAGTGACACTATTAAAAACTATGTTATTACAGAGTTTAGATACTAAAAAAGTCACATTTAGATTTGTATTAAGTTTAAAATAAAATTTTAGACTTAATGTAGTCAAAAACAATACGCGATTAAACTTTGATCGTTATCGATTCATACTGCGATTAGCGTATCATAGTATTTGAAAAATAAAAGAAGACTTGTCAGGTAATAAATTTCCTATCAACTAAGTCTATTATTGCTGACAGTATAAAATTTATCTGCTTAAGGAGTAACTTGCAAGAATAAGCTAGGGACAAGAAATCCCTTAAATTTAGCCTCCACCCATGATGATTGTCTTTTGCCATTATTAGAACAAAACTTGCACTCCACTCAACCTCACCCATGGGGCCACCATTAGCAAGGGCTTAGCATATTTTAAAGTTGTCAAAGCCACTTAGAAGACTAATTAAGTATGAATTAAGTGGAGTAATTAGATTACGTAAAAGTCTATAAATAAGAGTCCAAATAAAAAGCCATACTTTTCACTTTCCTTCTCCATTTTCTTCCTCCACTATCATGTATCCCTTTAGCACTAGAAGATTTCTTTTTCTTCACTTTCTTTCTTCCACCAACGTGCCTACCAATTGTCTTCAATACGAAAAAATTTTGCTCTCAAAAATCCCAAAAGATTTTCTACCACTTTCATACCATAAAATTAAGTCTAACAAGGAAGAAAAAGATGAATATAGAGAAGATTTTAGAACATTGGGATTAAGATAATATCTACACCTTTTCTTTCTTTCCATTTTCCTTAGCAAAGAAAATAAAATATGTTGCTTAGATAGTATATATGTGATGGCCAAATATGTTAGATTTTTACATGAAAAAGTTTTATTTTAGTGTTGATCCAAGAGGAAGAAAGAGTGGAACTAGAAGTTTAAGAGTTGTCATCAAGGGTAAGTAATCTAAACTTTCTCATAAATTTCTTAAGGTTAAAGTTTATAAGTTTACGAGGGATTTGATGATTGGGTGAGGACATATGTTGTAAAACTTATTGATGTGTGTTTATTATGGTTTGTACTTGTATGTGATGTAAAAGTTAGTCATGGCATGTTAAAATTATGTTTTTTGCAAATTTTGGTTTGTGAAAAAATTTTCCACAAACTTTGAACGTGCAAACGGAGGTTTTAGAATCGATTTTTAAAACTTTACCGAACACAAGACTTAGTTTTCAATGTTTTGAACAAACATAGTTTTGACTCTAAATAGGCTTTCCAAGCAGTTTTATTGGACTGCCCAAAAACTGTCTAAAAATTGCCTAAATGTAACTTCAAAAACTGCCTAAATGCAGTTTGCAATAAACTGCTGTAACTATTTTGCCATTTTCGAGCTATTTTGGGTCCAAATTTTATGCTTCGCCAAAAAGGGAAGTTTTAGATTTCGACAAAACGAACAACTTTGTGAAGAAATTTTCTCCAAAATCTGTCTCTAAGATACAGTTATAGGCAGTTTTCCAAAACAATCCAAAAAACTACATTTTTATGCAAAAAAATGTTTGTAAGTTATGAGTCATTTTGAGGCCGAATTACAATTTTTGCCAAACATAAAAGTTTTAGACTGCAACAAAATGAAGAACTTAGTGGAGAAAGTTTTGTGAAATACTGCTTTTAAATTGGACTTTAAATTGTACATATGAAAACAGTCAAAACTTTTAATTGGTAAAAAATTTCAAAGTTCTACCAAGGAAGCAATTTGCCAAAGAAAAATAGTAACCAGGACCTTAAAAATAAACAAGAAAATTATTGAAACACATTTAAAAATAAGTGACTTTTATAAGGATAAACTTTTAAAGAAAAACTGTGCTTGCTTGAATGTAATCACGGAGTATATCATTGGGTATATATACCCTGGATATCCTGTTGCTAACATATGCTTCAAGGTTTATGGCTACGTAAGTATGAAGCAGGGGATTGCATTTTTGCAAGACTTGAAGCTCGGCCATTACATGAAGATTCCTCCCAGATCAATGTTCTTGGCACAGGTTTTAACTTCCCATTTGCTTCTTTTCCCCAAAATGAAGCGAAATTCAATCTCTTGATAATATGTTTCCTAATCACTTTTAAGAAAATTCTTATCAGGAAGTGGGTACTATTATATCAGCATTTGTGCATTTAGGGACAGCGTGGTGGCTGATGGACACAATCCCAGACATATTTGACAGGGCGTCGCTTCCAGCAGATAGCCCTTGGACATGTCCCGGTGACCACGTCTTCTATGACGCTTCTGTCATCTGGGGCCTTGTTGGGCCGCGCAGAATCTTTGGAGATCTTGGGTATTACTCTTCCATCAACTGGTTTTTCATGGCTGGTGCTACAGCTCCTGTGCTAGTTTGGCTTGCACACAGGGCCTTTCCGGACAAGCATTGGATTGGACTTATCAATGTACCCGTGATCTTTGGGGGAGTAATGAACATGCCCCCAGCTACTGCAGTGAACTTCACCAGTTGGGTTCTGATTGGATTCGTGTCCGGTTTTGTTGCTTACAGGTACTATCGCAGCTGGTGGAGTCACCACAACTACGTGCTGTTTGGGGCACTTGATGCTGGATTAGCCTTCATGGGGGTGTTGCTTTATTTGTGTTTGGGTATGGAACATGTAAGATTCAAATGGTGGGGAAATGACTCGGAAGGTTGTCCATTGGCTTCTTGCCCAACCCAACAAGGGGTTGTAGTTAAAGGATGCCCAGTGCTATGAACTAAGGGCGAGTTGATATGTATCAATTAGCTGTATTTATCTATGTTTTCTTCCATTGTGTAAAACCGTATACAATTCACGGACAGTATAATTCGATGAAATACGAAAACGACAGCCATAATGACCCTTGCTTGGGTTCTTGAGTTTGGAATGGAGGTGTTTTGAGACACTGAAATGAGTAACGTGCTTGCGCCAACAAAAGATGTTATAAAGAAAAAGAAAATGCATCACGTTAAGGAGCAACAATTGTAACAAGAAGAGCCGACAATACGCTGATAAACGACAGCTTTTCCAAGAAAATGAGGCATACTTATTCATGTATGGACAGGATTCTGCAAATTACTTGTCGGATCACTCTCCAAAATTCAACAAATAAAATTAACAAAAAAAAAATGAAAATGAGATACGGACACTCGCATGAACTGGGGAAAGGACACTGAGCACACAGACGATATAAAAAATATAAACGACATTTGGGGTTATAAATTTGAAGGCCTCTTTTAGTACTTGATGGAGTGTGCCTAGGATCATACCCCCACGTGCTATTGCCGTTAGCATATTCACTGGGGTTGGAGTGACGCACTCTTTGCGTGAAGAGTGGTTAACTCATAGCAGGCCTCGTGTGAATATTCTTGTTGGCATATGGCGCTTCATTTGGGTGCAAAAGAAATAGAGGAGGTGACCTTTTCTTTAGCAAAAATAAAAATAGAAATATAAACGACAAAACATTATCAGACAAAGCAACAATGCCCTAAACAAACAATGATAAGAACGACGTCTCTCTTAAAAACGACATCAAAATGACAAAGGACAATAGTCTATACAATTGACATGAGCTGTCAAAAACGACAACAAGATAAAGAGCAATAACGTCAATGAACGACAGCATGGAAAATAACATCAAAATCAGAAGCAACGATAACCTTAAAAACGAATTGATCTTCGTATAGAACAGTGAACGAATTGACTTTTGCGGGAATTTTCGTTACTAAAAGTCTTCATACTCGCGCATGATTTTAAACGATGATATGTCGCACATGATTTAAAACGATGATATGTTAGACAAAGCAACAATATTTGTTAAGTTTCAATAACAAAAAGGTGGCTGCTAGCAACGAATTTGTGACTATATTTCGTGGTTAAAAATGTTTTAGCAATGACATGTAATCGCTGAATTTAATCTCATTTTATTCTTCTCGCGATCCTTCTTGACATGCTAGAACAAACCTGCTTATACACCTACGAATTGCCTCTGCAAATACGTTTGAAGCTTAGGAACCATTATGCTAGTAGCACGCATTGAAATCTATAGCTAGTATATATACCCTAAATTTTATTTTTTAATTTATTTTTCCTAGGGGGAAAAGAATGATTTATTTATTCCCTTCAAATTTATTTATTTCATTACTTATTTTCCCAACAATACAAAATACATAATATAAATTTATTTATTTCATTACTTATTTTCCCAACAATACAAAATACATAATATGTGCCCCAAATATTTCCATAAAAAGTTATTAACATCTTTAATATTTTTAGACAGACCAAACACTTTTGTTTATGGTATTACAACATACTATAATACAGTACAATACATTACAAGCAACTAAACATGACTACAGTGCATCAATCAAACATCTGGGGCAACAGCCTGTTCTGATCTCTTAAGAATACCTGCATGGGTGAGCAAAGCCCACAAGTGCGTCACAAACTCACCGCCGGTAGTTAGATTCTCTGCGTGGGCGGTCACATCATCGGAAGGGGCTACAAACAACATCATCTCTGCCCAGAACTCTGCCAATACCTTCCATAATATCTCCCCATCTTGTATCTCATCCATCAACTGCCTTCCGAGCACCGCCCCCGTTTTTATTATTTCCCTCTTGTGATCGCCTTCATGACCCAGTTTCATCATTTTTTGGTACTTGCTTTCCAAATTCTTGCAGCCCTTTAGAACATCTCTCGCTTCGGTTACCACTTTGTCGAAAATAAACTCTGTTGTATAAGCATGATCAGGCAACAGTCTCGGTTGAAAAGCCACCAAATAGGCGCAATACTTGGATAAGGCATCAGCCACCTCGAAATCTTTGCTCTGAATTTTTTTGCCGGATGAGGAAAACGATAGGGACATTTCGCAAAGACTGGTGGCTATGTGCCAGACCAGAAGAACATGTGTCTGCGTCTCAAGCTGACATGCCCAAGAGAGTTGATCCGCTAAGCCATTGCGCTGCAAAGAAGCTAAACCATTACTGACCTGTCGTTCATTCGTCTTCAACGAAAGAATGATTGCTTTCTTTACCTCGGCTGTTAACTTGATGCGCTTACTTTCTTTCTGACCCTTTCTTGTAAGGTCTATATAAGGGGAAGTGAACGAATTGTTAATCAATTTGGAAGGGTCATGATCAAAGTATTTGATAAGAGAGTATTGGCCGAGCTTTCTCTCCCAAGGTTTTGAGTTTAAGCATCGACTGTGGCATACGAAGCCTAAAATCTTCTCCATGTTTTTGGTTCTCCATGAGGGTTTTGCAACATACTTGCAAACAAGTATAACCCTGGCCCAGTCAGAAGAATATACTAATACCAATTGCACAACTTCAATGAAAATGAAAGTAAAAATTACTAGATATGTGAGAAGAACATCACAGTTAAACCCACCGATAGTAAGGCTCCTGTATCCATAAGGAGTATGGTAACCAATGAGAAAAGACCCAACTATCCAAGATCCCATTCCGACAATCAAGAGGGGGACAAATGATCTCAAGGTTGGAAGTCCATGAGCAAAAATTACGGGATACTTTGTATACAAGGAGTCGTAAAGAAAAGCAAGTTCTACCTCGACGACTCGGAAAGCTCTCTCGTGATCATCAGCAGGGTCCTCAGAAAGTAGTCCATAACGAACGAAATTCCACGTCTTGTCCAGAGAACTTTCGTGCAAGATAAATCCGCCAAGTCTCCGACGCAGAAGCCTGCACAATGCAAAGGATAGGCAAATGTCCTTGAGTCGGTTGTGTGGGTCATTTCTAGAGCTTAACAGACTTCCCTTGCACGCCCAAATCTTGTGGACCGTGATAACTTCATCAACAGTGATGTCTAGAGTCTTCCGATAGAGTGGCGGATCATGCTTGACCCATTTATCCTTTTCCCCTGTGACCAAGTAATTGTAGCCTTTCATGCAAACAGGGTCCACATCACGATCATCCTTGCTCAACTCGTGTTCATGGCACATATAGTCCGAAACCAATTTGCTATGCTCCGCCAAGCCGCGTGATCTGCTAGCCGACGCCAAGGCTTCAACTCTTTCTTCCCCTCTCATTAGGGACAAAAGCCACACAACATATAGTTGTATCATTAGTTCCGTTTTGTTAATATATTCACCAATCAAAAAGCCTACCCAAAATGATTGCACAAGAATTTCCAAATTAACTCTTTTGCCGTGTTCGTTGTCTTCCAAGCCGTAGGCAGAGATGGAGTCGGAGTTGCTAAGGACAACGCCCAGAAAAACCGCCCAAACCGCAAACATCTCGTTGTAGTAAATAGAAGACTGCATCTGCCCCAAGGTGTAGGTAATCAACGTTGTAGACAGAAAGTAGGCAGTCCAAATCGAGTACTTGAGAAAAGAGCTATGAGAACGGCGTCTGAATGATCCAAAGAGGACCAGGAAGACTAACAAGATGCTTGTTACTCCTACATATATTTCAATCCTCCTTAGCTTACCATTGTAACTCTCATTCTTTTTGAACACATCAGGAGCTTGAGGAGCAACACTAATACCATGAACTTGAAGTCGTTGGGTGTATTCAAAAGCCATTTTCCACTCAAAGGGGGGCAGCCGGTTGGATTGGTGTTTCTGGCCGTGGATAATAGGATTTGAATCCCACATACACACACATGTACATATACACATGTAAGTTAATTACATAATTGTATCTTCTACTTTTAAGTTTTTATCAATTTGTCATTCTATTTTAAGAAACTACAAAGGTATTTTTAAAATTTAAAAAACCTCTTTTAATTTCATCTTTGTGAATATAAAAAAAAAAAAATAGACAAAACAATATGACTACCTTTAAATAGTTTTACACAATATTTTATATATTAAAAAATTAAAAAAATCCGAAAACAAAACATTAAATCTCAAAAAAAATCTTAAATTTTATGTTTTTCAAATTTTTAAATATTTTTGACAAATTTTTAGGAAAAGAAATATATATTATATGAACAAATTTGGTTTAATTAAAGGTATTTTTATCTTATCTTTATGTTTTTTTAATCGAAAAAGTCTGTGAAAGATTTAATTAAGACAAGTTTTGAAATTCAGAGAATACCTTTGTAGTTTCTAAAAAACAGTGGGATAAATTAAAAAATAATAAAAACTATAAGATATAGTTATATATTTAGCCTTAAATTATATATTATAAAACAAGTCGGAAGATCAATATTTGAAACGTTGAAGAGGTCAATTGAAGAGGTCAATCTAATCCTTGAAACGTTGAAGAGGTCAATCTAATCCTTGAGGTCAGATTGTGGTGTGTCTTGCCCTTGCCCTTGTACAAAATCATTGACGCTAATGTGAGCAATCAATTAAATTGCTTAAAAAAAGGAAACAAACTTCACTATGCATAAGAGTTCCGTCCCGTTCTAACATTGAGAGATATGAATATACAGATCATATAAACATTGAGAGATATATATCTACTTTCAATTATTGCAAAATAATGAAAAATATGACAAGAAAAAATCGCCGGACCTCTCTCACTCACTGTATTGTTCTCACCTCTCTAATAACTAGATATAACACTCTTTTTACAGGAGGAAAAACAAGGACAATTAAATTTTGTAAGTTTTGAATTTACTTTGTCATGTTGTTTATGTATCAAAATAACAATTACGCTGCACAACTTAAAAATTAGCGTGCATATCAACATGTGTAGAGAGAGTAAATTTTTGCTGTTGTGCATGCAGAGCATCACTGACAATATTTTCTAATCAATCGGCAAGCTAACCGTATCTATGACCGCCGGTTTAGCATTTTAATCTCATATTATTATATATATGGATGAGTTTTTAATGATTATCCTTTTATCAATAACCACTAATCAAACTATAGAAATAAATACATAGATATTTTCGTGAAACCTTGAAGAGGTCAAACCAATAACAATTGAGGTCAAGGCGTCAAGAGCAACCTGACCCAGGTGAAGTCTGTCAGTAATTTTAAAGGCAGTCATGTACTGATATTCAGTAGTTAAATTCAAGAAGATATATACAAGAATAAAAACATTTTTGTGAGGTGACATCCAAGGGAAAGAACGATGTAATATTTGTCCAAGTCAATCGGTGTCTCTCATCCAACAGCTATGAAATTGTTTAGCTTGAGATTTAATGACTAATAAAACCCCACCTTGAATTATATGCTGGAGACCATGCTAAGATCTAAGGTCTAACTAACCACAGTTTGATGTAATTTTTAAAATCTGATAAACATATAACATTTATTGATGATGATGATGATGATGATAATAATAATAATAATAATAATAGCGTCATAATAACTACCTTTTATGTTTGTTTTTAAACATTTGTTCCTTTTAATTGTGTTTTTTTTTTTTTTTTAATCATAGAGAGGAATCAACGAATATTGAAGAGTTTGAGAATACCTTAACTAGGTTGACCATCGGTTAAGCAACCAATCCCTTACAAAGAGCTCTCCACTCAAATAGCATTGAAAAAAATAATAAATTAATAAAATATCAATACAAAACATCATTCTAACGGAAAAAACAAAAGGAAAACAAAACTGATAATAGCTAATTAATTTTCACAAATTTAAAAAAATTTATTTATAAACAAGAGAAGTATTTAGTCAGCACTTTCGAATTCCAACAGACTATTTGTAAGTTAAGTTTTGATTTGTGTCCAAAATCTCTTTGTGGAAGTATTTCAATAATATATAAAATGTGTTTGAAAAACAAGTTTAGAACTTATTAGTTTCAAATACTGATTAAACATTAAAAAAAGTGATTTTTTTTTTCTTATTTTTTCTTAAAGGGTAATTTTTATTTGCCCTGAAAAAGGTATGTAGCCCTTGATATGCTAAAGTTGTTCAAGTGTTTTACGTGCTTTACCGGCAGGCTAAAGAACATGTCCTATCATATGGGTTCTCCACGAAAATATGACGGAACATTTGAGTAAAAAATTGATGTCCTGTCAAATCTTCTTTTAGACACTTTTGTACATGCTAGCATAATTTTTTGACATCCACTTAATATTTATTAAGCCATTTTTTAAACTGATTTATAGAGGTGATACTTTTTTTTATGAGATATTTAAAAAAATAGTTTAAACTATTAATTAAATTATGACATATGAAAATTTTACATTATAATTTTTTATAACATGTAAAAATTTTATATTGTTAATAGTTTAAACCATTGATTTGAACTACTATTTCAACCACTCTATTCATTTAGTTCACCTTCTTCCTCCACACCCCTTTTCTACACTGTTACATCCTCTCTTTTTTTCTTTTTCTTTTTTTTTTAATTTTGAAAATGACGCTCCTTTTTTTCTATTAACCACTATTTACGTGATTGTTGCATCTTTTTTTTTATATATATAATTTATAAGAATGCAATTACCTCTTAATTTATGATGTTCTAAAAGAAAAAAAAAAAAAAACGAAACGTCTAATAAGTTTATGACGTTCTAAAGTTTTTGCAGATGGTGTAAAGAATCTATGACGCTTTCTTACCCTTGGCTCCGATCAATGATGACATTTGTGACCTTAGGAAGATTGCCTGCCCAGATTTTTTATGTTGACATCATGTCTTCAAACGCTTGCATCTAAATATTTGAAGGTACTTTCGAAATATTTTTCTTCACCTAATATTGCAAATACTGGTTAGAGAGAAAAGGAGGTGTAATGTAACTTCAATAAATAAAAAAGAAAAAAAGAAAAAAGGGCTTAATCGTGAAGAAAGAGAGTGAATGTGGGTAAAATTCCTGTAATTAAGTTCGAAGAAGTGACTTGTAATTAAGTATGTTTGTATTTAGCACTCCCCAACTAATTAAGGTGGTTTTGTTGTAAACTAAAAAGTTTCTCTCTCTCACATGGCCCATAACACACAAGATTGTTCTATGGAGAAAAATTGAAGCTTTATTCTGGAAAGGCCTTCATAACCAAGCGGACAAATGGAGGCAGAGGTGATAATTAAGGTTAAGACACGACTGCAGGATTCGAAATCCTCATGAAATGAGTTAATTTTGATTAGCATTTTAATTATCATGTCACATCAATTAAAATGTCACAACGGTTAACATATTTAAATTAATATGCATGATATTATTAAAAGAATATTAAAAAAGATGATATGTGAGCTAAATTCTCAAATTACACTAGATCTATATTCGACTAAAAAAATATAACAATTTAATAGAACTTGATTAAAAATTGTGCCTTAACATCAAGGCAACTCTTTATGACCCTGAAGAAATATTATCCTTTATTGGTTGTAAAAGAAAAATATAATCAACCCATTAACAAACAAAGAACCTTTTAAATCGCTTCAAGAAACATCTTGTATACTTACGTATATTTTCATGGTTATGTAGGGATTAATTCTCCAACATAATTTCATGATTTCTTCTTATTGGGTTTGTTATTTGCATTAAACTTTTGCTTGGTAAGACTTGGTTTTACTCAGGCTCATTTGATAAAAATTATTTAAATAGGGCAATTAAAAAAATTTAAGAAAAAGAACTTTGAAGGGTTATATGCATGAAATAACCTTTCTAATGGCAAAGAAAGAAAACCCTAGTGAGAGATCGATCAGAAGAAATGCTCGAGCAAAAGTGAAATCTGAAACTCCTCACGAAGAAGAAGAAGACTACATGCTTTTTGGCTGGTTTATAAAATTAAAAATTAATAACGTATATATTTCTACTTTAAAAAAAGAAAGAAAGCAAAAGACAATTGTGTGAGATTGTAGAGAGAGAGAGAGAGTGTGTGTCTTGAAAAGATGAATTTCGGAATTTTGAGGACATTGAAGAAGATTAATGAAAATATGAATTCACTTTGTTGTTTTTCTATCTTGTACTTGTAGTTAATTTTTTTTTTTTTGAAAGTAGCATTTAATTATACATTAATTTATCAACAATTAATTCCACTTTCTGCTCTTCCATAAAAATTATTTACTTTCCATAAATCTTGTATGAAAAAATAACAATTTTTTAAGAAGCTATGATTAGAAATAGTTTTGTGTCGAGCTAAAAAAATATTTAATGAGAACATTGAAAAACAAAATAGTAGAATTGTAAAGGGAAACAAAAAACTCTGCAAGTAAGTTCTGTTGATATACAAAAAACTCAAAAACTAAATAATGCTATGGATGAAAGGTATAAGAACAAATAGAGCACAAGGATTCACTTCCCTTTAAATCATGCGTTTCATTTATCTCATTCATTATTGATAACAGTACACATTCAAAGTTTATTATATAGATAAGTAAGGGGACATATAAAGCTATAATTTATATACATCTATATATATATATATTATTGTGTGTGCCTTATTTAGCAAGAAAAAGCCTCACACATAACATATATTAACATATATTGCAATAACATTGGATGATCCCGCAAGTTTTAAAAAAATTATATATATATAATTCAGATGCATGAATTATAAGGATTTAAAAAATATTCAATTTGTAATCTAGAATTAGATTAAAAAAATCTCATTCTAGAACCAATCTATATTTTTATAATCTATTCCAACCTAACAGATTAAATTAGATTAAATAAGTTGAATAAATCGACGGAATCTGTAATAAAATTAACACGAAGAGGAGACAATAAAGCAAACAAACAGCTTGCGACATGAATAAAGGAAAGTACGGGAATTAACAAGGAAATGATATCACCTAGACAAAAAGGACTCCGTACGAGAACATAGAACCAAACAAATCAGACATCGAATTAGTACATCGGATAAGAAAACGGCAACTGACACAAGAAACGACATCTAAATTAAAAAGACGAAAACGACATGAAGAGAGTTTAAGGGTCTGGTAGCCCAAAATCTCCTGGGTCATAATAGAGGCCCATTGGAGGCACGTGGCTGTTTCCGGCGGTTGAGCAAGTGGCGATGTCCACCCTCAGATCATAATTCACCGTAGAGAGAGAGAGAGAGAGAGAGAGAGAATGGAAGACTGAGCTGAGAAAGCTTCGTCTCTCCGATCGAATCTCCCTCGCCAAGCTCTTCTCCGCCGTCCTCCTCCCAATTCTTCCGGTATCTCTCTCTCTCTCTCTCTCTCTCTCTCTCTCTCTCTCTCTCTCTCCGTATATTGCGAAGGATTTTGATAATGTTTGATCGGAATAGACGAGAGATCTCAGATCAGTATAAAGCGAGTTTCAAGGAAGGCCAAGCGAGGATTCAACTTGATTCCTTGTCAATTGGCTAACGACGACAAAGACGCCGACGAAAGTCAGATTCACCGTCGTCGACGGGGACGAAACTCTGCAAAGACGACACTTTCTGTTTCACCTTACCCGTCGACGAAGCCCCCAAGATCTTCCAAACGTATCTCTCCGAAAACCTCCTCCTTTAACTCATTTGATCGAATTCGAAGCTCACATTTCAATGCTTCTGCTTTCTTAAGGCCAAAAAAGAATCCTGGTGCTTCTTCGTACTATCTGCAATTTTGGTGCTTTATGATAGAAATTGGTGCGATTTTGCATCAATACTGATAATTGAATTCTGAAGGTGCATTTTAGTGGTTGGAAGCTACTCTATGGATGAGACACCTTAGCAGAATGCTTCAAAAGCTTTGCTCGCTTGTGGTTAGAAGCTTCAAGGGGCTTATGGATTTTTGTGCAATTTCACAAGTTCAAACTTATTTGTGCTTCATCGCAGTTATTACAATATCATGTTTGCATATATACATATTTCAAGTCATAATCTTTGTGATTCTAAACGATTGATTGTCTATGGCCTCTGTTTGTATTGGCTTTTAACTTTACATGTTCCTACAGGTCAGTGGCCATCAGAAGAGGTTCTTGCATTCTTTTGCTTGTCACATGCAGATATGTTGAGGTCTATATAAGAAGTTTAAAAGCTGTTCAGTTCTATATAAATAGTTTAAAAGTTGTCTTGAAATTTTGTGTAATTGTGATGTTTCATTCTATTTTTCAAAAACAACTTTGACTTTAGGTTTCACCTACAGGGTTCCTACACTTTCACTATCAATGTCTAGGTCCAAAAGAGTTATTGAACTAGGATCGGCCTATGGCTTGGTCGGTTTAGTTATTGCAGCTGTTACTGAGGCTTCTGAAATCGTAATAGCAGATGGAAATCCTCAAGTAGTCAATTGTATCCTTTTTATTCGACCAGGTTTAGCAGTTGAACTTAAAAAAAGGTCATGTTAGTTTTGAAATTCATTGTTCGTGGTAGCTGCAGGAGATAGAGAGAGAGAAAGGGAAAAGAAGAAGAAGAATAAGAAGAAGAAGAAGAAGAAGAAGAAGAAGTTCCCCTACCCACCTCCCCAGAAAATTAAAGTACGAACGACAAACCTTGATTTTATATGTTTTGTGGAGACTCCTTAATGTCTAGATATTGAGCATAATATAGAGGTCAACTCTGGAGCATTTGGTGGTACAAAAGTAAAGTCCATGATGTTGCATTGGAATCAGGAGGAAATTTCAAATATTTCTTACTCTTTCGACGTCATTGTTGTAAGTGACTGGTGAGTCTCTCTCTCTCTCTCTCTCTCTCTCTCTCTCTCATGCTATTTTCTTAGTGGTGCGTGCATAATGTCCTGCATTTTTTTTATTACAAAAGAAACAAAAAAGAATCAGAGTGTGCAACTTCTAGCACATATGGATCGTTTTTTTTCCTCTGAGAAACGTATTGATGATATGGACTTGTGTATTTCTGAGATTGTATTCACAATGGGCCAACTTTAGTCTGGACACCACACTCTCCTTTCTTAAATTTATGTGGCAAATGCCACTTTCTGGTATAATCAATTAGTTTTTGGATGATTTATTGAGGCGATTGGATGAAGAAAACTCATTATATGGATGTCATTCTTAATGACCTAGAGATATACAGATCTTGATGGATGTCATTCTTAATGACCTAGAGATATACAGATCTTGATGAGTTGACAAGGCACATCTATCTAGTACGTTATCACAATCCATAAACTAACGCTTATTTAAGCATAAAATAATGTGCTTGTCAAATCTTTATGCTAATTTTTATCTTCTTTACGTACTTTAATCTTGATATGTGATTTGGCAGCACCTTTTTTAAAGAATTTCACAAGGGACATGCTTAACTTGTCAAATGCTTGTTGAAAAAGGTGGGAACAGCTGAAGCTCTGTTTTTCAGTCCTAAAAGAGGTGATTCATTGGACAAGTTCCCTGAGGAAATTAAAGAAAATGGCTTGCAGTTCAGCATAACAGAGGAATATGACGAAGAAATTTGGAAGCGTCATCAAAACTTTATGAATGGAGATGACTCCTGGCCCAGCTGTGAAAAGGATCACTGCTACCCATTACTGGTCAGAATCACGCGATGAACTTTTGGTTTCCATTTTCCTAATTACCTGCACATATATCAGGCAATTTTGCATTCAACTAACAGGAAAAACTTTACGTTGTTTCCGACCATTTCTCATCACGCATCCAAGTAATGGAACACACAGTGAAAAACTTTATCATGAACATCAGGAAAGCAAAATTTTGTGAGTTCCAAAAAAGTAAAAATTATTCTTCTTTTGTCACATCTTATTTATCCCAACAAGTTGGTCTATTGTTCCATGATGTGTCCTTAAAAACTCTTTTCATCACTTCATGCATTATTTGAGTGTACTTGCTTGTGAAAAGCAGAGATACAGAAAATCCCAGTACACAGACTACATTCTTGCCCCCCTGGGTTGGTGGATCCCATACCTAAAACTGCAATATCTTCAACGTGTTATGTAGGTCCTTGTTCATATTTTGACTTATGGTTTACCGATTGGAGTGGAGCGAATGAGGCTAGTCTTTTTTTTCTAATTGACCAAATATGTGAGCGATTTCCTTTTCACAACATACTCTGAAGGATGCACTGAAACTTTTTGACTGAAGATTCCCTATCTCGTACATCTTAGAGCTTTAAAATATGACCATCAAGGAGTACAAAGATGGCACTTTCCATAAAGAATGCTCCACATCAAAGTCTAAAAGTAATCCAAATACTCTGTCTGTTGTTAATAAAGTAGCATATATATTAGGTGTGGGAAATTGTTTACCTGGCTCCAGATCAGATATCAGTGAGGAATGAACAAATTCTTGTCATTTATTGACTCAAATTCTTGGCTCCTACTTGAGTAATTTTTTATCTCAATTATGCTTTCTTAAGTAAGACTTTCCTTTCATTGAAAACTATACTTATTGACTCGACAAGGATTGCTTGTCATATAAAAATATCAAATAGGAAAAAAATAAAGTTTATCAGAATAGATTTCGTTGGATTGTGCATCTTTTTCTGTTGTCTAGAAATAGCAAAATGTTCAAAGAGGGAGTTATTTATGAAAGGAACAAGGTTGTCGGCTGGATTTTTATCATAAGAGTGTTTTCAATGGTGTTTTTCATTTGAATGTAGTTTCTTTTACTTTGAATTATGGAGTTCTAATGTTTCATAATAACCAAGCTTACTTAAGACACATAATGATAGCTTATTTTCATTGTATTGTGAAATCCTAACCACCACTCACGTGACTCTGCGATGGTGTTTCCTATCCTTCTCGTCGATGACATTTCTTGAACAGGAGCAAGACAAGAGGCCACAGCATTTCCTGTCCTCGTACAGGAGCAAGCCAAGAGGCCGCAACATTTCCTGCCCTTCTCGTCCACCCAAATTAACTTTACACTATCTCTTATAGTCCTTATACGAGCTTTTGTTTTTTCGCTGTAGATCCTTAGGGTGCATAGTTGCGACTAATATTTTCCATTCTTTTCAACCGTCACTGTTTCGACTAATCACAAATTAGTTCACATTTTGCTTTCTAATTTTGGAGCAATGTGAATCACAAAGCACCACTAAAATGGACAGCAGCCATCATCGTCTTATCTTCAAGGGAAAAGTAGGTTTCCTCCTTTTTCTGTCTTTTTTTGCTTCTTTGGGTGGTTCCTCCCCCACACAAGTTGGTGAGGAATAACCCTTACGTCCTCTTACCTATAATCTCAAAGGTTAAATGGGACAGCAATTTGGATCGTTCTCAAACTTCTCTACTTTTCTAGCACTCGTTTTCTTCTCTATAATAATGACGTTTAAAAATATTCCTACATAGCAACCACGCACTATTTGAACAACCATGACATTCATGTGTCTCTTCAAATGCAAGAAGAGACGGTGAAATTTCGGACATTTTCTTCACTTTCTAGTGTCAAAATCATCAAATACGACCGTGCAAAATGCAATGCATATCTGTGCTTAAGTAAATACAAGAAAGTGTAGTAATCACCCTTGAAAAGATACACCTTTTTAACTTACTATTTAGGAGAAATGTTTGGCGTTATGTCATTTTTTGCAATTTCCACCTGAGGTAGTGCTTGTCTATCCAACATCCTATGAGGGTAAAGTGGCAATACACTTCACAATACCATCATTGTCCCTACTTTGTTTTTTGTTGGGTGGCATTGTTTCAAACGGCTCGACCAATATAGTTGATGATTATTTTGACTTTGAATCAACTTTTATTTATTATCATTGACATTACATGTGTAATAGTCTGATAAATGTATCAAAATAATTTAAAAAAAAAGAAAGAAAAATATAGATAAATAAAATTACTGAAGTTGTTACTGTTATATTTACTATTGATTTACCAATGAGTGTTAATTTTATATCCAATGGTGATAAATAAAATATTCAATTCTAAAAGGAACACATTCTTAGATCTTTCACCTATTTATTTTTCATGATTGAAACTTGAAGAATGGGTTTTTCAAAGCCAATACTTTCAGCAATTTGCTTGGATTTGACAGAAGTGACTTATTGTTGTATCCTTCACTCATCTATCTTGGATGATTACATTTTGAAAGCGTGGGTTTTGATAACCAAAGACTTTTTGACAAATTGCTTAAATTTGGCATAGAAATGTCATATATGTGCACTAAACTAGATTCAGAGAGACAATGATTTCACTTATTAATATATCTTCGTAAAGTTATCAACTTATTGCCAGAAAAACCTTAAAGAGTTTCACCGCGTTCTTCCTAATTTATTCAAATCAACGTAAAAGTTCACAAAAGCGTTGATATTAAAGCAGGAAAACAGTAAACACAAAACCAATCTTCGCATGCGTCCCACTCAACTTTTCAAGCATCTTACTTCATTTTTCCACTTTCCTAGTAAACAGAGACATAATAATAATAATTATATTATTATTATTATTATTTTTTTTTTTCCATGGCAAACAATCCAACCATGCTTGATCATCTCAGCAAAGGAGCCTTTTGTTTACCAGAATAAGGAATTATTGTAAATTTCTAATTATATTAAAACAAAAAAGAGAGCAAATTTCTATTTCTAAAACAATATGCTTACACTTTGCACAATATTTTATCTATGATTGGAATATTAAATTACGATTTTTGAAATGGGTGGTTTACAAACTGGATTCTCTGTCAACTTTCCTCTTGACCAGGCAATACCCAGGTCATACAGTGATGTTTTTTCACTCTTCCTACGTGTCTTTCTAAAAAGTTGCCAGCAAGTGGCGAACTAAAGGGACAAAAGTGACTATCACAAGTGCAAAAATGAGAGAATCGTTATCAATGACACCACTAAAACAATTGCTGTCTCAAAGGCTAAAGGACGTGGTCTGATTGAATCCCCAGTTGCCAAATCGGCTAGCCATGAACTAGCAAATGAGGCCTGCTGAATCGTTCCCGAGTCCGACCCTGACCCGCCTACTGTGGTTCCGGTTGCCACAGAAGAGGAATCACTCGAGGATTTTAGACTGTCACACAAGTACAAAAAGCTAATCAGTAAAATGAGAATCAATTTATAAGTTTAGTTGGGTGTAAATTTTCGGCGAGTTCATGTAACCACAAATTTTTAGTTCTTACGTCTCCTTTAATTTGTCACAATTTGACAGTTTTATCTTTAATTTTTCTTTTTAATAATTTATTTAGTACATAGTTATAATATGTTAAAATCTCTATCGAATTGTATCAATTTTTTTTTAATTATAGTTTATATTATGTGAAATCGAGCAAGCTCTTAGAATAGCACAAGCTATTCAAATTCAATGTTTCAAATGATATTTAAGCAATTAAATTGTATCAGGTCACTTAAAAAGTATAAATAAACTTTGACGTATTTATTATAAAGTCACATGTTATAATATAACTAGTCATATATATATACATATATATATATATACATATATATGATCTAAAACACCAAAATTAAACCAAAAATAGGAACAATAATCTCAATCCAAAATGAAGATACCAGCATGACGTCATTTATCCAAAAGAACTTTGTGATTCAACATTACGCTATGATCACTTCATTATGTAGGATCTTAAATAAAAAAATGAAAAAAAAAAAGAGCTTTTTATCACCTTGGAAGAGAAGGGCAAAATATGATGGCATAGTCAGCGCCAGTACACGTAAAAGTACTCGTGGCATCGTCATAAGCGTAGCTATAGGACTTTGGACACGCCGACTTGAACAGCTGCGAGTACATCGACGGCTTACAAGCCGATGGTGTGCTGTACGCGCCGCTGCAACAATACTCATCCGTCCCAAACGCGCCACAAGCGCTCTTGCACGCCTCTCCCCCCTCGGCCCTCAGCTCGGTCGGGCACCGCCGGTTGAGGTCCACCACGCACCCCGTGGGTGCGCACGCGCCCGATCCCCCGCTCCCTTCGACAACCACCGGGAGGTTATAACCGTCGACAAGGCTGACGTCATAAAAGTCCTAATGATTGCAGCGGAATTAAAAAAATCATGCTAAATTCATAATTAGAGGACAATGCGAATAATAACGACGACTGTAACTAAAACCTCCAACATTACCTGTGATCCCGAGCCGAGAGTGAACTCGGCTAGTGTCGCCGGCGGTGTGGCGCCGGCGCCGTTGCACTCAATTCCGCCGGAGCCACAGTCGCCGGTGGCACAGGAGCCGCGGCCCGAGCCATCGAATTCACAGCCGGTCCGGCCCCAGAACCTGCCGGACCAACCGGTCGGAGCCTGGAAACTTCTAGAACTTCCCTTCGAGAGCTCGAAGCCGGTGCTGTCCAGCTTAGGGCTTCCGGCACTGGCGAGAATTCCCGGCCAAACCGTGTAGTCACACTTGTTAATGAACGTGAATGAAGCTCCCGAAACTAAAATTAGCCCTGCAAATTCAGCACAAAGGAGAAAAAAAAAAGAAAAAAGTTCATAACTAACTTCCATGATTCTAGGGTTCAGAGCTCAAATCTCTAGAAATTCAAGAACTGGAATTTTCAAGATTTTACCTCTGGAAACTATCAGAAGAAGAAGAGCGAGAAAATTCCAAAACAGAGCCATGAGAAAAATGAAATGCAAATTTCTGGTATGAATTTATGTAATGCAAGAATGAGAGAAGCTAGAGATGGAAAAAATGGTTGTGCTGCATTAATGGCGGTTGAGGTTGATCAGAGAAGAAGAATGGTAAGCTTAGCCAAGACAGAATAGCCAAAACAGAATTAATGGCGGTGAGAGCGAAGACGATGTTCCTGCATAAACTTTTTCTTTTCTCGGCAAACAAACAACACTCTCTCTCTATAGGAAGAGGAGAAGAGAGGAGAGAGAGAGAGAGAGTGAGGTAGTGGTGAGAGAATCTGAATCATCGGCTCTGCGTCTCTATTTATAACGAAACTCCGAGAGTAACCAAAGAAAGAGAGAGCAACTAATACTTCATAAATATGAAATTGTTAAAAAAATAATAAAATTAGAAAAAGTAAAAGCTTGTTAACACATGAAGTTGTTTTTTTTTTTTTTTAACATTTCATAACTAGTCAAAAAGCATGCATTCTGTGCCTCTATATTAAACACGTTAATAAAAGAAGATAAAAACATTAAGAAAAAAAATAAATGTGCATGAAAATATGTAAGAATGAAAAGAAAATAGATGTACATAAAAAAGCAAAAGAATATAAAAACAATGAGAGAAAAGATAAAAAAAGAAAGAAAAAAAAACAAAAAAAATAAAATAAAATAATCATAAGAGTCTCGGCTGAAACCTATTCTTTTTTATATTATTGTCAAAGATTCATACATTTTGAAATTCGAAGAGAAAGTGCTATAAGAACTATAGTTGAGGAAAATTTTTATAATTAATCTAAAAATAGAAACAAAGCCATATGTCATAGTGCATTTTTTCCCCTGATTCTTAGAGACAAATTCAAACCTGTAAATGTTAGGTCAAAAGTTTTCATACCCCGAATCAAAAATGAAATTTTTAAATAATAATAATTAAATTTAATAATTTATGAGATTAAATTATACAAAATTTCAAAATTTATTTTTAAATAATATTATGAAAATTCTATTTTAGAGATAAAAAAAGTCAAACACAATAAATTCATAGAATATAGATACAAAAATCATTATATATAAAAGGAGAATTTTTATAAATACTATCTTTTAAGATTTATTTTTTTATAAATATAAATATCACACATATTTATTTGTGACATAACTTAACATGTAATATAAATAATGTGACATAAATTTCTAAATATGATATATATAAATACAACTTTTAAAAAGTGACATAAGATGTAATTTTTTCTATCTAAAATGTAACTTTAGAATACACATACAAAAATTATTATATCTAAAATGTAACTCTAAGAACCATTTAAAGCAGTCATTATTTTTTTTACAGTTAAAAAGTAATTACCTGTCAAAGTATAAGAAATTAAAAAACATATGCTGAAATTGAGAATTCTCTTATAAGATGCAAAACTATCCTATTAATGCTAGCTAGTACTAAATTGGATATGTTTTCTATTTATATCTCTGATGTGAAAACATGTAACTGTACGACAATTGATTTTGTTTAGGTTTCCTTTAATTATAATCCTTCTACCACCTTTTTATTATTTTTTATTTATTTTTTACATATTTTTTCAATTTTTAATATAAGTTAAAGAAAAAGAAAAAGTAAAAGAGGTATGACCGACTTAGTCCAGTCCAGTCACAGTCTGGATGTTGCCAAGGAGTAGGAGTGTTCTTGTACCTAACCAATCAGAATTCAGGTAAGTGAATTGAAATGACCAAAAAGTATTGGCTCAAGATGGATAAAGATCTCCTGTCTATAACGTAGCTGATCATACCTGTACTTCTTACGTGGCAGCATGTTAGATGCTTTCCTTTTATTAAACTTATTCTTCTCTCTTTTTTCCTTCTTTTCAAATAAAAATAACGATTTTTTCCTTTTCTAGTTGACAGATGTTTTCTTACAAGAGGAGTTGGCTTCTTCGTCTTTTTCTTCTTCCTCTTTTATTATTATTATTATTTTTTTTAACGGAGAAAGGGAATAGGACAGTGCCCGTTACACTCTTTATTCCTTTTGGCATATTGACAATCTCGAAGGCCACTACAGAGTAGATCAGAATCTTAACTATTCTCCCAATCCCAACACTTTCAATCAACTAAACTATTCTAATCTCCACCAAGGAGTTAGCATTTTTTTTACTCCTTGTCTTTTTCCTTTTTTTTTTCCCCCTATTATATGTAGTAAAATGAGCAAAATAAATTGAAATTAAAAAAAGGATTATATCTTCTTTCTCAAATGTGTTATTTTTCAAGTCGAACAATGCTAGGAGGCGTCGGTGATACAATATCACTCACTAATAAAATGTGAGTCCTCTAATATAAAGTGATCAATATGTAAAAATACACATTTCTTAAAAATAAAATCATTTTATATTATTATTTGTCATTAAACTCTTTAATTAAAGCATTTTTGTGTTAAATAGTATTTTTGTATCTTAGTATGAAAATATGTTTAAATATATGATTTTAGTGTGCTTTTATGTTTAAGAATATTTTTGTTAATTTTTAGAGTCGTCTTTGTGTGTTAAATATATGTTTTGTGTGAAATTAATTAAAACAATAAAAATTATCTTGTATAATTTTATTTTTAATCTAATGTGTTTGAAAATAAGGCTTAGTTTGTAGAATATGTTTTTATATATCTTTAGTAATTTCTAAAAATATTTCCAAGTCTTAAATAATATATTTGTGTAAAACCCTAAGGCCTAGAATTTTTATAAATTTGTATTAATTTTTAGTGTGTTTTATGTATTTTAATGTAAAAAAATATTTTTATAATTATTGTAAATATTATATTTGTAAAATAATTAATTTGCTTTAATAATCTATTTTTAAATTTGAAATTTGGAGTACGACACAAAACGGTGTCAAAAAGGAAAAATTGGACAATAAATGTCTGCCACCATTTTAGCAAATGTTACACTTGTGTGTGGTTATCCATATCTAAAGTTGCATGCTCTTACTTCCTTAGCTGTTGACTAAGTCTTAGTAATCTCATCCATCCAACGGTCTACATGAGTCATAGTCAACCTTTTACTTTGACTTCAATCTAGACCATCTTTTTGGTGTAAGTAAGCTCATCGATGGTCCAAAAGCACATGTACTCGTTCATCCCTTTTCCGAAAAGCACCTAATAATGTTCAAGAATAGATTCCACAGAAGAAAAAGGGAAGGAAAACATAATAAAAAGTAACAAGATCATACCTGCTCCTTTGACAAAATTGAGACGAGTTGCGTCTCGTTTTTCCAACCTTTGTCTCCAACATTTCTTCTAAGGCTCTGCTTTAAGAAATGTTCAACGACCAGTCCAAGTCTACAAAACTTCTGCGTAAGTTCAGATTTCTCTTGGACTTTGTTTTTATGTTGTGTAATACTTAAATAAATAATAATAATGTTTTGTTTTAAAAATATTTTTGTTGTTTTTATTTTATTAATGTCTTTTTAATTATATTTTTGTTGTGTAAAAGGGTGAAACTCTGACAAAATTAATTAAGTTAATTTTAACTCTTTAAGTAGAAATAATTCCAAAATTATTTTGAAAATTGTTAATATTTGTTTTAAATATATTTCTTATTAGAATGATAAATGTGATTTATCTAGACATATACTAGCATGAGTAATGCTTAGAAAGACTTTGATTAGTCGTCGATAGAGGATATTACAGTAAATGCTTAGGAATCG
Organism: Artocarpus hirsutus; assembly: GCA_946598075.1. NCBI lineage: Eukaryota > Viridiplantae > Streptophyta > Magnoliopsida > Rosales > Moraceae > Artocarpus > Artocarpus hirsutus. Next base: position 7,218 of record CAMOHE010042851.1, on the reverse strand, counting down.
TTAATAAGTTAAAATGTTAAAATAAATATATGTCGATAGTATTTGTAATAATAAGTTTCTATAGCATTGACTTTATTATACTGATTAACGGAGTGTTAAAATGAACCTAAATATTTTACCTAGAGTGGATCATTTGACCACAACATTTTTGTTATTATTTCTTTTCTTTTGTTTGACAGCTCAAAGATATCGCCGATTCTTGCCATAAAATTGTAAAAATTATAAATAGAATTTGTAAATTTTTATTTTTATTTTAAATATTTATGGACTTAATTATTTAAGGTGAAAGTCTTTCTCATAGATTCGGCCTCGGACTCACCGAGACTTTATTACTTGAGACAACCTACACTTGGGTTTAGAATAGACCACAATTTATACTCTAATGAGTTTTTGGCGTCGTAACAAGAACTAAAAATTGAGGGTATAATTTGAGTTACATTAGAAACTCACTTAGAATTAGCTATAGTAATTAGCACCATCGTTGTCCCAAGCATTTCTTTGTTAGCCAATAGAATTGATTTTGTGATGAAAGCTTTGATGTTAAGCCAAAGTCTTCGTCTTTTTCATCAATGGTGAAAAGATAAAATAACCTCTTTTTGGTACTTATTACGTACTTGTATATATTTGCTAATTTTGGTGCATTATATTTAATGATGTAATCAACTACCGCTTGGCTCTTAACTTCAATGTCAAGTAAATTTATACGTGTGACTTTTAGAACTATCTGCTTTATCATCCACAATACTTGAGCAAGAAATGCTATAGGGCTGTAGGGTCAGAGTTTGTGAATGAAACTTCATCCTTTTAAACGCACATTTTAAATTGTGGTGATTAATTCATGAAATTGTATGGCCAGTGGACACTTTTTCTTCTAGGGTGTTCGTATGGTGGTGGGAATCATTAGTTAGCACTGTTTTTACTGTAACATATGAGAGCTTTACATTGTAGTAATTTTTTATTTTTTATTGAACATGTAAGAGCTTTACACTGTTCATAACTAAGATAATAGTGTGAACCGTCCTGTGCCAAACATATTTTTAAACTGTTTGTGAATGAAAGGTTTCAATTTAAAACTAATTGTAACGTTTGTAACCATTGTACCATTATGGTCTCATATTGATTTTTCCTATTAAACTACAATAAACCTTTCCTTGGTAACTGATTTTTGGAAGTTATATAAGAATCCTGGATGAGAGGATTTCAAGAAATAATACCCACTTCACGTCATAAGTTAAACATACGGTTTGGTCCTTATTACCTTTCACTCTTGTTTCACTTCACATACATCATCATATAGAATATTTGAGTGTTAGAAGACTCAAACCACAACAGCAAAAATTCCATCACGCAATCCAAACATTGGATTAATGACCGGAGGTTAGTTTCGATCAAATTTCTACATATAATTTATTTTGTACAATCCAATTGTATGTACGTAATTTCGAATTTGTTTTATATTCAAATTCTATCAACTACAACTAGAAGAATGCATATAAATGCAACTTTGTTCAAAGAATATGACAAAGAAAAATATTGAATGGATTGTATCTAACCAACATACTCAGTGAATATACAAACGTTAACTTGAAAGGCTAATCATATTGTTTTACCAAATTGTATGCAATAATTTTAGAGATTCTCCCCTCCACTAATCACATAAATTATAAATAAATGTTTAGAAAACGAAATCTCTACTCTTTGTTTTTTTTACTAATTTCTTACCACATTCAATACACTGTACACCAACTAAGATCTTCTTTCTTTTTTTTTTTTAAAAAAAATTAAAAAAGGCTTTTTTAGTGAAAACCTCTATTTGTGATAGGCGTTTTAAAGCTGTTAAATCCAGTTAAAATCATGTTACTCCTCACATCACGTCATAGTTAAAAAATATCTGCGGGTGGTTATTTTTCTTTGTACCCACTTGAGAAATTATAAAAAAAATAAAAAATAAAAAATAACATCTTTTTTTTCTAATACATCCTATCATATATTCTCACGTGTTGGTATCAATGAGGGCATTTAAGTCATTGTATTCAGTAACCTGACAATGCGTTATTACCATTGACCCAACCATGATTCGCGCTCAAACACATGGCAGAAAACTGAAGGTTGGTCCGCCACGAAGTATTCGAAACAAGAGAATAACAGAGTGGCACGTGTACAACATCCCTAGTGCGCCTTTTATATGCCAAAAACAGATTCTGCATGTGAATCAATTAATTTAAATAAACTAAACCCAGCCAAAGGTCCGACCTGATCGGACTGGACTGGACGGACCCGATCTGGACTGTACCGGGCCGTTTACGCATTGTACGGACTCATGAATGTAGTTTTGCTTCAAAGCAGGAGGCAAGTCACGTGGAATCGACGTGGTTTTTTGTGTTTCTTCCAATCTCTTCCATGAAAAAAGCAAAATAATAGTACTAATAATAAGAGTTTGTTTTTGTTGATGAGTTTTAAGATGTTTCATCAACATCAAAATGGGGCCCATTTTGCACGTGAGTTGTGAACTTCCACTTGCAACGCTTGAGGAAGCTTTGCAATAACTTGCCCTTGTTTGAGAAGTGTAATGCAGTTAGGAAGTAGTGCATCTTTGGTCCAGACGTCTTGTTCACTTTATTCAATATGATATTGAAAATGGTTTTGCCTGCGCCCCTTTGAGCAATTTTTTTCCACATAGAAAATTTTAGATTTTTGCAGCGAATTTCACGCGGATTTTTTAGTGGATTTTTAATCATAAATTAATGCCATTTGCATCATAGACCTAGGAAAGAGAATTCTATGCAGGAACAAGTTTAAGCATGTTGGTATAGCGAATTAAAACTATAACTGAATTAGCATTTATTGAATCCGATAGGTTCAACTCCTGTTTGGAAGCCTGGTTGGAATCAATTGGTCAGAACCAAAAAAACGAGTTAAAATCACAATTTATATTTGCAACTTATGTTTGGTAAATTTGTCAAAGACTGGAATTTTCTTAAATTTTTATATATTTTATTTTTTTTAATGTAGGATTGAATGATCACAGAAGTATCTCAACTTCCAATGTTCTACCCAATAATTCTTTAAATTCACCAAGTGAAATCTGAAACTTCCTTTCAGTTTTTTTGTCTACAACAATTTAGAGGAAAGAATAAGTGACCCAACAATCCCACATGGGTGGTGTATGAATAGCATCAATCAACTGTCCAGAATTATCTCTGCAGAACTTTTACACAAAGGATCAAACTTTCTAGCTTTTTATGTGAAACTTCTAGCCTATTTCATTTGCTTGTATTCTATATATTTGGACTTTTATCAGCATCCTTTTTTAAAAAACTTTTTGGTGGGACAACTCTATCTTTCTTTGCAAGCAACAAAGCCACGTTAAATACATGTAAACCTACTTAATCCAAACGACAGATGCAAGTCTAAAATCTGATACATAGGCCCAATAAGATTTTGTCAAAATTAACGAAATTGTTCGAGGGAATGAAGGAAATAGTAATTTTTTTAAACTTTTTAAAGTAAATTAAATATTTAAAATATTTATAATAAATAGCAGATTTACAATGTAAATAGTTTATTTTCTTTTTAAATGACAATTATTTACACTGTAAGTAATTGAGAAAATAAATTATTTACATCTTAAATCTATTTACTGTATAGATAAGAAATATTTACACTATATATAAGAGGGTAAATAAATTATTTACACTATAAATAAGCTATTTACTATAAATAATTACAGAACCTGATATTTACTATAATTAGTTTTGAAAAAGTAATTTACTACAATTTGTAAAACTTTTAATGTGTTGCTGAAGCATTTTTTACTCTAAAATTGACCTATGTTTATTTGCTTTTCTACTTTAATGTTTTCTCTCACAAAAATTTAATAAATAATCTTAAATTCTAATTCAAACTTTCTGTTAGCCTTTTGTTTTTGCCACTATAGTCAAGGGGGAAAAATGATTTTGTAGTTTAAATCAAACTAAAACTACACACTACAACAACTCTCGATTTTATTATACCTTTTAAAGCATCGTTAAATATTTTAGCCAAAATAAGGGTTGAAAAAAGTCACTTCTACCAACCGAAATTTCCTATTTTGAGTTCAAAAAATGAGTTCAAACGTTGTATCGTATGAGAGTTTTATGTTGTGGTAGAAAGTTTTATGTTGTAGCATATGTTTACTTTATATTGAAGTGCATAGATTTGAGTTCAAATTTATGAGTTTGAACTCTATTTTTCGAACCGAAGATTAATCGGAAAATGAGGGATTCAATATGTATATGTTAAGCGCAATATGGATATGGTTGAAAAGAGACATTGTGGAACCATGCGAAATTGACAAAATTCTCTATCATAACTTGTCATCATTATCAATTCAGTGGCTTAGTCATTGAATTTAAGCAAGTATTAAGCAAGAGATGCCCCACCTCAACCAACCTAAAAAACCATTTACAATTAATATATATACACACACGTATGTTGGTACATAATTTCTTCCCCCAAAGGTACGAATTCTGGGTGCATATCCTGCATTTGCAATAAACTGAAATGAGAGTCGACAAAGATGAAGATATCATTATAACATGGATTGTTGAACTTTACTTTGTAATATAAAATAATAAATGATGATAAGTACTTGATAAAACTTATCATGAAATTATAAATCCCTAAAAAGGAAAAAAAAAAAAGGACTACGTACAAATAGGAAACACTAGTGACATAGTACTTTTTCTTTCTCTTCCAAATTCTCATGCTTTCCATCAGCATCTAGATCAGGGTCTCCCTTGATGGGCTATATATGCCGTGTAAAGTTTCCCATGTAGATAAGATTTTTAGCTTTTCCTTTTTTCTCATAAGCATCACCCTTTTCTCTTCCCTTTTTCATTTTTTTCCCTTCTCTATAATGTTAATGTATGATCGTCTTTTATTAAAGATTTACATCATCCCACTATAGCCACTGATTTTGAGAATTAAAAAAAAATTCTTTCGTGGAAAAGGGCTATGGAGGAATCCTTTGTTTTCTGAGGCTTTTTTTGATCGGATTGTATAATACGATCATTGATCGATGACGACGAAAAGGGAAGGGCTCAAACAATGAAGTTGGGATGATCAAAGAGACATGATCATTGGAAAAGGGAATAAAATATGAGAAAAGGGTGACAAAAATGATTCGCTCAAATTTATGTGAGAAAAGGAGGTCAAATTAAGGAAGGAAATGTAAGGTGGAAGCAAGCTTGGATCCAAGAGGGGGCAAAAGTAATATGAAACAGCTTTTGAATTTTTATTTTTTTGCCTTATCAAGATATGATTTGTCCAAAAGTTACTTTTCTTATCTTCTTCCTTTAGTTTCTTATTCTTAACATGGCTTGTTTATTGCACCATAATTGTCAAAGCACTCTAAATTTTACGCGTTCACTTTGATGGGGTGAAACCAGCACCCTTTTGGTTAGCAGGAAGAAATTTCAAGGTTTGTTGAATAACTTATGTGCATGCATTAAAATAGCCATTTTATCAAGACTCATAAGCTATAAATACTAAACCAACAATCTTTTCTTTTAGCTTGCTAGCTGGCCATGCAACCACTCAACAATTGGCCCAAGTATGCAATATTTTTCTCGCGGCAAAACTTAAAGCAATCTTCATAAATACATTCTTTAAAGATTTACTTTTTATAAATGCTACAAATGTTAATTTGTAGCACAACTTAACATATCATATGAATGATATGTGATATAAACTTTTCTAAATGTGGCATAAATAAACACTTTTTAAAGTGTAGTATAACATGTAATTTTCTCTGAAAATTACACTACATGAAATTTTTTTGGAGGAATTGAAATATGACACTTTTTAATTAAAAAATACTTTAAGAATAGCAACAAGACAAGATTACATATTAATTATTATAATAATACATTTTTTGCGGTGTTTCAACGTGACTATTAGGATTTTATTATTTCTCTAAATTTCCTATATATAACTCTTATGTCTATATACTCATGCTCCTTTTACATCTTTCCAATAATAATATTATGTTATGTCAATCAAAATACCATACCATATTAGTTAAAAGATATATAATATTTCAATTGACGTGGTATAATATTATTAGAGATCATATTATTGGACGACAAAAAATGAGAGAAATAAGCTAAATGCCCTAAGTAATGGGCAAATTTCTATAGGTTACTAGAGCAGGTAGATCTGCGGTAGAAGGCAGTCAACTAGGGATTAAAAAAAATATATTTGGCTTTTAACTTATAACCTCTCTTTTATTGTTCTCTGTGCTACTGAGTCACTCATTGGGTTGGAAAACTTTATTTTGAGATTGCGGGCATAAACCGTTTATCTCCATTTGGCATATTCCCAAACGCTTGGTAGACACGTCAAAGCCAGAAGCAATAATAGGGTTTGCAAGTATGAGGCTTTGGCATAGACGCTTCAATTTTGCACACATGATTTATATAGAAAAAAATAATAATAATAATAAATAAAGGGGTCAAATTCTTAGGAACAGAACCCAAAGAGTTGGGAAAATTTCGTTGGCTACGGTTGAACATGGCCAATTACGGTACACATGATTGGTATTTCGTGTCAAAAAGGACCCAAAGTTTCAGCAAAAGTTGGTGGGCTTCTATCCTTTTGGTAGGCCCTTTTGAACTTTGATGAAAGCCCACAAGAACACCTGCTCATTAGAGAGAAGCCCACAAGGTAAATCAATTAATTTTTTTCCCCTTTTTTATTAGAAAAAAAAAGAGAAAAACATAAGGTACATTAATTTCTTTCAAAAATCGGTTGATATTGACTACTTTATCCATTTAGAAGCAGCCACCGAACTAATTTCAAAAAATTATTTGCTTTGTGTTGAACGTTTTCCTTTGGTCGCAATGAAAGTGATTAATGTTTGACAAAGTTTTTGGCAAAGGCAAAAGAAAATGAGTGTGACCCAAAAACGACTTAAAATGTTACACAGATCAACGTGACAACACATGCATACGTGTTAAGAAAATGATTGACGTGCATGTTTTTGCGGCACATGGGGAAACAAAAAACGACACCTTTCTAGTTAGTAGTTTCTAACCATGTAGTAGTTAGTTGTTTCCAAGTTAAGCAATTTAACCATCTTTTAAACGCTCATTATGACTTTTGAAGACATTAATAATTTGAATCGGAACAAAAGTGAATCATGACTCATCATCTAGCATTTTAATATTAAATGCGAAT
>CAMOHE010042850.1:21498-40708 GCA_946598075.1 Artocarpus hirsutus | reverse complement strand
TCATATTAAACATATTCACATGAGTTCAAAATCATCATCAAACCAAAAAAAAGGTTGGTTATCGGTTTCAACTTAGGACTCAAGTTTTTGTTCATAAATGCTCAAATATGTATGCTAACATAATTAGAAATTTGCATGAACTTGAAACATGAAAATCATGCATTAAACATGGAGAAAACACATACTAAAACCAAGTTTGAATTAAAGAAAACCTACCTCAAAACTCCTTTGCAAAACACCAAAGTTTGGGTTAAAAATCAAGCTTATATTGACTCCAAACCGGCTTCAAACGTGGCTGAAAATTATAGTTGTTATGGTTGCAAAGAGAGCTTTATGCCTTGTGTTTTTAGTTTAAAATTAAAGTGAGAAAAGAGAGAATGAGAAACCAGAGAAGAGAGTGATGATGGTTGAATAAATAAGCATCAAATTAATTGAGGAGCAGGATAGAATTAAATGAGCATTAAAAGAAAATATTATCATGTCTTCTATGGAGACTTTTAGCAAATAATGTCAACATAATTGAGATGATAAATGGGGTAAGTTGTAGAAGAAGATGAATGAAGCATTAAAAAGATGGTTGAGAAAACATATCGATGTCTCCTAGTAGTTGAGGTGAATTAATTCTATGTCTCCAAATGATAATGATACTATTTAATTGAGCATTAATGTAGTGGGACAAGGTTGGTAGAAGTAAGTGATAGGTAGATTTAAAATATTTACTACGGAGACTTAGTAAAAATACTAAAGTGATATTTTATTCATATAATTTTACAAAAATCATACCCATTAAAATAACGGGTGTTTCAAAAGCCGAGTTGTTGGCAATCAGATTCGCTGTGGAGACGGCCATTCTCAGTGATTCTCTTCTGTTCGTGAATTCGCTGTCTAAAACTGAATTCTGTCAGGAGTGGTGCTGTGAGCATCATGTTAGGAATATTTAGCTTTTGATGTTTGGTTTTATTTTACTTTTTTCCTTTAAATGGATCCATAGATCCTACAATGTTAGAGCTGACACTCTATGTAAATGGGCTTTAGACATATCAACTCGATTTTCTTGGATGTTCAGGAGGCAGCCCCTGGTGTAGCTGTCAATTTTTCTGGGTAATTGTAGTTAAGCACTCTTTCGAAGCAAAAAAAAAAAAAAAAAAAACGTGCAGCTTTTGCAATGAAGTGGGACCAATACTAATAATTCTCTCCACCCTCTATCATGCCACACATGCACCTTTTTTTTTCTGTCTTCCAGATAATGCTTTTTATTTGACAGGTTTTTGATCTGCTCAAACTATTTGCATTTTATTTTATTTTTTTGCTGTTATCTATTTTAGCTTTATCCGTATCGTAGGATATCCGCACATATTATGTGCTTTGCCCTTATTTTGTTTTCATATTTTCTTTTAAATTCTTCTATAAAAAATATCAACTTTTTCTTTTTAACACTGTAGGAGGAATGGAGAGGAGAAAGAAAGGAAAGAGTGGAGGGATGAGAAATGTGAATGATTGAAATGATTATAGGAATCTTTCTTGTTATTTGATAAAAAGGAGAGAAAATTAAAAAGATGGATCGATAGTTATTTGATTTTTTGTAATATTATTCATTTGTATGATTTGCTAAAAAAATTCCTTAGATGATGTAATAGTCTTTTTGAATTTAACAGTGGAGTATTGCTTGAATCCTTCAATTATTGAAAGGATCCAATTTGGTGATATAAATGGAGACTATATCCCTTTTCCTCTCTCTCCTCTTATTCCTCTAACCAAATTGTGGATTATGTCTTTCCCTCCGCCCTTCTCCCTTCCTTCATCTCTCCCTCCAATCAAACATAGCAAGTACCAACAATCAAATTGATATGATTAAAGTACGTGATCACTAAATAGGTCGTGTTTCAGTTGACATGTTTAATATAATGTGTTCAAAATTAATACAATTATCTGCATGTTTCATTTACAATAGAAATATATATATATATATTATAATATGTGATATAATATAAATTATATACTCTATTAAAAAAAACAATATGAATTTTGAAATTGGTATTAGTGTTTGTGTCGAAATTATGCCAAACGACAAACAATGATTTTACTCACTTAATTGGACTCAAGAATTGAATCAACAACTAGAAATTATTCTTATGAATTCTTAAGTCAGCAAAAGTGCATAAATGTCTAAAATTTACGCCTATTTATAGGTGTCGAGATATTACAATTACAAATAACTGATTTAATACACCGCTGATTTCAAACATCTTTATTTCGACTATTTGACCATTTTATGCGTGCCTCAATTCTGATTTCTCATTTAAGTCATTTTGCTTCTATGTCATTCTTAGTTCTGCCTTGTGTGTGGTTCCGTTTTATTTTCCTTTATTTTAGTTTAATGAAGCCGTTTTCCTTTTCTTTCCATCTTACTCAAACCGAGATACTTCTTAACGCCATCTTTATTCTTATTGTTGTTTTATTCTTAAATTCATTCCCATATTATGTAATACCTGCTTAGCTTAATCACACTACAAATGTATAATTAAATTAGTCGGCGTTATTTTTTCTTCATTTTGTATTTATTATTTCCCAATCACTGGAAGCCATCTTCACTGGTACAAAGATCTCTTCACAGTAACCTTTACTACAATAGAACCCTGCAATTAGTTTATGAAGGCTTTGAGTGTAAGATAGGCCAATCACCATTCTGCTCTGGAATAGGTTAATCGTCAAAGACAAGAACATTTAAGCTTTTTGGCAACTTTGTAAATTACAAACAACAATGGATCTATACTCTCAAAGATGGACCATGATAAATTTTTACAACAATTTACATCTTAAAATAAAACAACCCTGTATTGTAATTATAACAAACTCATGGTAGTTACTGTTGAAAAACGAGTATGCAATGAAATTTTAAAAATATTTTAACAAAAACTTTTTCTATAAAACGAGTTAGAGATGCTATATATCATAAATTAATTAAAGAACTTCATACCTCTAGTAGACCAGAAAATGCATTTCTAACTGAACAAATTTTGTAGAATTGCTATGAGAGAATGGCACCCGAAAGATCTTTAACCAATTGATCTTTTTTGCTATTATCTTTTCCATAATCGGAATGCAAGTGGGCACACATCATTCAGTCTGCTTCTTAGTAATGTCACTTTCCAACTACAAGAGAAAACCATGAATTATTGTTCTTGATATTAAACAATAACCCTATGGGAGTTTTAGAGTTTCTCTCACTAGAAATCTCTCTAAATATCTCAAGTAATCTAAATGATAATAGAAACATATTTCCTACTTATAGTGCTTGGTAGGGTACTCATTCTAATCAGTTAGGCTCCAAACTATGTCTCTAAATCAAATCCCATAGCAAAAACGCTTTTCATATAGATCGTTAACATGGTAGGGCTGATCAACTAGCATTCTGTATATTGGGCGACTGGCCGGTTTGAGGCTGATCTGGAGTATGCTTTTCATTCCTTAATTTGACCTACCCGATCAACCATCCATCTGTTTTTTATCCTATTAGATAATTACCCATTTTATTACCTAGGAAAGTCTCAATTTTAATTCAAATAACCTAATGCAGAAGTTATCTAATTAAAACTGTCATATACTAATAATTCCATAACAATTAGAATATATACAAATAATTCAACATGTATATCTTGAATTAATTCATAAAATCAATTCAATCAATAAAATAACATAAATATTAAAATCCAATCAACCAAACTTGAGCTATTTTACAGTTAACATAAGTCATCAATTTATAAGAAAAACACGTCGTATAGTTATAGGAAAAATATATGTGCTAGTAAAGGGAACCCATTGGATATATATAGATCAAGTTTTTATAATTATAAAATGAGATCTCCCTATTACACACATTTTACAATTTTCAACTTTAAAGTATTCTATTATAGGCGCTATACTCCCAAACTATATATTGATCTTGAAACTTAAATAAGTTTTAGTCCATGATATATCATAATGTACAACATCCCATAGGATATCTATAATCAACACAAAAATAAATTCTATTTTATCTTCCTGATTATATTTATCTTATGTTCTATTTTCTCTATTGAAATACTTATTGTTTATAACCAATTCCAATTGTATACCATTTGGTTACACAAATATATCCAAATAGCTGAGCACTCTAATTTTTCAATTACAAGATAATGCCTATAAGAGAATATCATTAAATCTATAAAAGGGTTATGGATTCCATATTTGTGAATAACAAGTCTATGCCATTCAAAAATTATGTCTCTAACATACTGGTGTGCACACCTTCATTAATTCAAGTGTCACTTTTTGGTCCATTGAAAGACATAACTCAAGAATACAGACCTATTAATTTATTTCAAGATTAAAAGGTAACACATATAATTGTCTAAAGTGAATTGATTAATTCAAACAGAATTATTAACTAAATCAATTCCTCTTTATCATGATCTAATATATCATTACCAATGATAATACATCGATATCTCTATTTGCAGGTCCTACTCCAATGATCATGCAAGTTATCTCTTGTTAGGGATGTAGAAAATATAACAATTCTAACATGAATTAAGTGCCTAACTTTATTCCCTCGATCGCCTTTAGATTCATGTCTTTTACATTATTTGTCCATCGTATGATGTTCTTAAAGGTTTAGAATGACACTCTTAGATTTTTGTTTGCTTATCATATGTTCAACACAAATGAATATAAAAAGGACACATTTGATATATAACATAAATAATAAATTCTTTATTGATCAAATATCTTGAAATGGTAACATTGTTTAATCCTTAGGGAACCAAGTCTAACAATTATAAGTACCAAAATATGATGTTTAAAAGAAAGTGTGCCCACGTAAGATCAACAGTGTCCATATACGTAGAATCATGAGAACAAAGAGTGTGCTAGTCGACCTCCTAACCAAAATTCCTAAGGCATGCCCTCATTAGCATCATACGAATTACATGAACTAATACCCGCTAATTAGAAACTATACAATTCAATGTAGTGGCATCATGTATGAGCTCCTAAAATTTCCATCGTACTTGTTTTATTACAAAATTATATAATATGTATACAATTATGTACACCATGAGTTGGCCTATTTTAAAGCATGCATGCATACAAACAAAGCTTCCCTAAATAATAAGCACCTTAATCTAACCTATGAGACACTGTAGTTCTTTGATCCTATTAACTAAGAGGTCCAAAAATGGTCCCAATCGATCCCATGAAAATATTCTAGTCCCAATCTAACCCATGAAACTAATGAAGGCCACTTACAAGTAAACTTCATAGCGTATACACAAATAGTCTCTTTCTCATAGTACAATGATTTTGCTACATATGTAGCAACAAAATATAATGTTTGAAAAAAGAATCAAAGAAATTAAAATAACCAAAGTAATATATGCAACTAATTCCACAATTCATCATTAATGATCCATCACAATAGATACAACAAATATATGTGTATATATAACAAAAATGTAACAGCCCTGTATTTTAAATTGAGATTAATTATATTAAGTTTAATTATTAAGTGTGCTAAGTGTAAATTTAATGTTAATTTTGGTTATTAAAGATTTTATTTTGAGCTTGGGAAAGTCGAGACTCGAAGTCTCGGGTCCCCAGATTTTGTCAGTTCGGTAAGCCGAACTTGATCTTCGGCAGGCCAGATTCATAAGTTCGGCAGGCCAGATTCATGTCATCGGCAGGTTGAATTGTAGCAGTTCGGTAGGCTAGTCTAGATGATCGGTAGGCTGAACTATGCAGGTTCGATAGGCCAAACCAGAATGTTTGCAGGCTAACTGTGTACTTAGAAAATTGTATTTTTCTTTTGAATTTCAATGTTTAATGATTCTGAAATGTTTCAAAAAGGATTAAGATTTTGGGTTATGATTATTTTAAGTCAAAAGACACATTGATAATTAAACTGACATAATGATATTTGTGAAATATAATTTCTAATTTTAAATGCAGTTTTCAAGGTTTTGAAAGCATATGGAGCATGCGTTAAATTTTATTTTGAGTTACGTTATTGGATTTCAAATGAGGTGGGATATTTTTATCCCTTTTCTTGGTAGCCCTTTTTAAACTGGCTTCGCTAAATGCTTGATTTTTTAAATGATTGTAGAAATAATTTATGTCCTGATTTTGAAGAATTTTGAAGAATTGTATTTCGATATTCTTTTTGGATTTTTAAAACCTATACGGTGACCTTTTATCAAATTTCTTACAAGTAAGTATTTATTATTTTTGTCAAGATCTTTAGATTTGTTTGCGAATGATTTTTTTTTATCTATGATTATTATTTTTAAACAAATTGTTTTTAACTAATTATCATACTAAGCATTCCTCTCACATTTTTCCTTTTTTTAAAATTCCCCTTCCAGGTTTGAGGAGGAAGGACAGCCCAGGATCGAAACTTGGCTCTTTGGATAGAAATCGTATTTTCCCCTAAGCTGTTGTATGATACGTGTACTGTATGATACGTCTCGATGTCATCGTTTATATTAAATACATACTTTGATATATTCTGTAAATGATGATTCATTGTGATTTCATTATTATTATTATAATCCATATTTTACGATGTCTTTTTTGCTTTGTGAGTCCCACCACTTGTTTAATTTCAAGGACAATGATTTTTAATGATTTTGTATTATTAATATTATGATTTACTATTTATCTACCTACCCATCTTCATGGTAAGCACCCACGTGATGGTGAATGAGAATAAGCTCTCAGCCCTACCTTTGTGGCATTCACGTGATGGTGACCGCCGATGATCTTATTTATTTTTGATGATATTTATTTCAAATGAGAAACCTACTTTATTTTTTCACTTTTTCTTTATTTACCTTGTTTATTTCTTCTAATTCACTTTAATTTTTATCCTTTTTATCTAAAATTACTGACCCTCTCCCTAGGGCGTCACAGAATGGTATTGGAGCATAGGTTTTAGATCTTTTGGGAACTGAACCTGTGAGATTTTCACGGTTTTGTTTTGATTTTTCAAGTTTTATGTCGGGATAGTTGTCGTTACAGTTACGTTTGAGTACACAATGTTGTTTATGATTTTAAACTTTAGATATTTAAAAATTTTGAGTACGAAATTTCTTTTAAGGAGGGTGGATTGTAACACCCCTGAATTTTAAATTGAGATTAATTATGTTAAGTTTAATTACTAAGTGTGCCAAGTGTGAATTTAATGTTAATTTGGTCATTTAAGATTTTATTTCATCTGTTACATTTAAAAATTTGATTCTTGATTTTTAAAAATATCAAATGACATTTTTACCCCACATTTTCCTATATTTATGAAAATGCCCTTGGGCCATTTCTTTTTCTTTTCCCTTTCCTTTTTCTTTTCTTTCACGCTCTTTCTCTTCTTTAAGCTCTTTCTCTCACGCATAGCTCTCCCTCTTTCTCTTTCTTTCTAAAAATTTTGATTTCAAAGCCTTATTTTTGCTAATTTAAAGATGAAAACGAGTTCAATCATCAAGTTTTTTATCCAAAAACGCCATTAAAGGTTAGCCTTCCTTTGTCTTTAAAATCTCAATGTTTAAATTTCAAATTTTCAATCTTTCTTTAATTGTTGAATCCGAACTTTGGTGAGCTTAGATAATGCTTGTTCTAAGCTTATAGGACTTGTTTTATCATGGATTTAAGCTTTATTTGAACAAAAATTATTGGTTTAATCAAGCTTTTACATTTTTCTTAGATTTTCAAATCTATTGTGAAATTGAGTTTAAATTTGGGAAAAATGCTTTAAATTTGTTCTATTAGGATTTTCTATGCTTTCTATGTGATTTTTATGTTCTGGGATTGAGAAAATAGGTTTTAAATTTGAATTTTAAGCTTGGAGAGGTCGAGACTCGAAGTCTCGGGTCCCTAGATTTTGCCAGTTTGACAAGCCAAACTTGATCTTCGGCATGCCGGATTTATAAGTTTGGCAAGCCAGATTCATGCCATCAGCAGGCCAAATTGTAGCAGTTCAGTAGGCCGGTCTGGATGTTCGGTAGGTCAAACTGTGCAGGTTTGATAGGCCGAACCAGGGTGTTAGCAGGCCAACTGTGTACTTTAAAAATTATATTTTTCTTTTGACTTTCAATGTTTAATGATCTAAAATGTTTCAAAATGGATTAAGATTTTGGGTTATGATTATTTTGAGTCAAAAGGCACATTGATAATTAAACTGACATAATAATATTTGTTAAATATGATTTCTAATTTTAAATGTAGTTTTCAAGACTTTTAACGTATATGGAGCATACGTTAAATTTTATTTGGAGCTTACGTTATTGGATTTCAAATGAGATAGGATATTTCTATCCATTTCCTTGGTAGCCCTTTTTAAACTGTCTTGGCCAAATGCTTGATTTTTAAATGATTATGGAAATAATTGCTGTCCTGATTTTGAAGAATTGTATTTCGATATTCTTTTTGAATTTCCAAAGCCCATACGGGGACCTTTTATCAAATTTCTTACAAGTAAGTATTTATTTATTTTTGTCAAGATCTTTAGATTTGTTTGCGAATGATATTTTTTATCTATGATTATTGTTTTTAAACAATTGTTTTTAACTAATTATCCTACTGAGCCTTCCGCTCATGTTTTTCCTATTTTAAAATTCCCCTTCTAAGTTTGAGGAGGAAGGATGGGCCTAGGATCGAAACCTGGCTCTTTAGATAGAAACGGTATTTTCCCCTAAACTGTTGTATGATACATATACTGTATGACTAGTCCCGTTTTCGTCGTTTATATTAAATACATACTTTGATATATTCTTTAAATGATGATTCATAGTGATTTTGTTATTATTATTATAATCCGTATTTTACGATGTCGTCTTTGTGAGTCCCACCACTTGTTTAATTTTAAGGACGATGTTTTTCAATGATTTTGTATAATTAATATTATAATTTACTATTTATCTATCTAACCACCTTCGTGGTAAGCACCTACGTGATGATGAATGAAAATAAGCTCTCGACCCTACTTTCATGGCGTTCACTTGATGGTGACTGCCAATGATCTTATTTATTTTCGATGATATTTATTTCAAATGAGAAATCTACTTTACTTATTTATTTTTTCTTTATTTATCTTGTTTATTTCTTCTAATTCACTTTAATTTTTATCCTCTTTATCTAAAACTACTGACTCCGGGGTGTCACAATAAATTTTTAAACAAAGCAATTGACTACTATCAGTACTTAATGTAAATAATCTTTATTATGCCTTATCATGTTAAACACCTAAAATGCATAAAATTAGGATCTAAAAATGAAAACTAAAAAAAAAAAAAACCCAAACAGAACCTATGTAAACATATATCATCCGACTTATAAATATACATGCTATCTAATAAACAAATCAAGCATACTGTTAAAGCATATTAAAAACTATTATAAAGTCTCTTGTTTATATAAAAAACTAGGCAATAAAATTTACTACATATATGTGAAACTATATAAAACTTGCTAAGTATAAAAATTGAAATAAACTTACGTTCAACGACATAGATGATGGTATCTGATCTACTAATTATATGTCCAAAACTTCAAGGAAGCTTAGTGGATTTCAAGTCTATTACTTAAGTTTTTTTTTTTTTTTTGTTTTTTTGTTAGGATAAATGGAGAAAGAAAAAGAACATAAACTGAGAAGTGAGAAGCATGCATGCTCCACAGCAAGAAGAATGCAAAAATTTTCTCGAAGGTAAAAATAACTTTAAGTAATACAGGATAAACTAACTTTGACCATTCACTTAATCTCACATGATATAATAAACTAATAATTCTTTAATTATAATATATATAGATACATATAGCATCTATTCAACCATGCTCTTGCGTCATTACAAGATAATATCAACTACAACCTCAATTATCTAAGGCAAAGTTATTACTTTTAGGCAAAGTTATTACATTTCTTTTTATCCATATGCATCAAAAATGAAGTACATAAAAATGAAAATAAATTCAATAAATAACAGATTAAGAATTCTCAACTTATTACATTGAACGGAGAACATAGAATCCAAAATAATATTCAAATCATTTATCAACATGTCACACAATTACTACTACTACTATTACTAACATATCACATCGAGCTTCTTGGTAGGGGAAACCAAGCCTTCACACTACATCAAATAATTCAAAATCAATTTAATAAAAATATTAAGCATCTTAGTAATAATTATAATATAATGCGAACATGTTATTATTGGCTAAATTTGTATATGATAATTATGAGCACCACAATTTAGCCCCATTTGTTTCCATAAAATAGGAAAGTTTTCTTTGAGAAATTTTCAATTTTATTTGAAAAAACTTCTTTTTAAATCATGGCGCCTTCTATTATTAGGTCCTAAATTTGGCTTTTCAAATTTCTCAAATCATTTATTCCTCTCTCCAGGTCTGAGCATAACCTTCGTTTAATTCTCAAGAAGTGTAATGTTTCAAGTACTGTTTCCCCAATTTTTTTCCTCTAGAAGTTAATGCTTTCATTGGTGAAGGATTGATCCCAATCATGTTATTTTTCCCATTGAAAGTCTTGATACATTAAAATTTTCTCAATTAAATTTTTGATCATGTTTTTTTTCAATTTACAAAGATTGTCTCCCCTCAAGTTAGCCCTTGGTATTTTTTGGATCCTTTCTTGTCTCAGCAATGTCATTACAACTGGTGTAGCCCTTTCATTCCTAATTCCCCTCATATTTCATTGTTAGTAGCCTTTTGGAATTGATCGCGCTTGTTATCTATGGCCAAAGTTAGAATACAATTTAATTAAGGGCATCTACTACTCTGACCCTCTTTGTTGAGGCGAACTAGCAATCATGATAATTGATAACTGGTTGAGTTCCAATATGAGCCGCAATTTCCACCAACCTGAAATATTTGACCTTTCTTGGCCTCAAACACTTGGAATTAACAAATTCCGATTATGTGAGCTAAGTTTAACCTCCTAGATACCATGAGGTTAAAACACTATTGTCGCACAAAAACTTATTTCCTTGGACCATTTTTTGTAGATTGATTTTGCTATATACTTCATGATTTTTATGCTTCTGCTTATGACTTTAATTGATGAAACAACCCCCCTTTTTAAGTTAGTGTATGTCTTCCTGTTGTTGTTAGGATTAGTAAAGAGTGGAGATGTGGCCGTATACAAGATAGCATCTAAAAACAACGCACCGAAATTTGGTAAAATAGGTAAACTAGGTGAAAATAACAATTTTGCAAATCTAGAATTAATTTTAGGTGAAAAAGTCAAGAAATTCGAATTAAAATAGCTTTAAAATCTCCACCACGGGCATCTTGGGTGAGCTCATTCATTCGTATTTTTAGCTGGAGGATCATCTTAGAAAACGCCTAAGATGATCCCACCATGCATTGTGCACCCGACATGAGTGCATTTTTGTAGACCAGCAATAGCCCCAGCTAATCTTCGAGTGCCACATGGCTAGCCATGTCAGCACCCCATTGGCTTGAGCCAGATACTATGCCTCGCATATTTCGTTTGTCTCTATGCACCCTTGGTCTCACCCAATGCTCAATTGCCACATCGTCTAGTCAGTCCCCACTCCAGCATTTTGCGAATTGTCATGTGTCACATGGTGCACACATTGGAGCTCTCTTTTGCTTTCTTGGGCATGGAATTAAAGGGAGAAACGACCTGATTTAGACTTAGTTTTTGGGAAGACCCCATTCTTCGGGAGAAAATCAGAGAGCTGATGAGGATAGAAAACTAAAAAACAAAAAAAAAGAAATCTTTTAGGTTAGTTTCTATTTTTAGTTTTTGATTTAGGTTTTTTTTTTTTTTTTTTTTTTTTGTATCTATAGAAGACACTGTTAGAGAGCATTTTTGAAGCTACAAAAAGGAGGAAGAAGATGTTTGGGGAAGAAGCAACTTTTGTAATGTAATTTCTTATTTTTTTTTCTTTAATTTTGTATGTTCAAAGGATGCTTGAATATTGGTTTTATTTATTTTTACTTTCAATTTAATTTTCATTATAACTTGAGTTTTTGTTCTAGGGTTTTAATAAATCTCTTTAATGAATTTTAAGTTATTTTTGCTCTCTTGGGTTAGTCCTTGATTGTTGGATTTTGTCTACTCTATTATGTGCTTAAAGTTCTTAGTGATTTGGCCATTAATTAGGAGCTGTTGTTAGACATGAATGAAATTAGAAATTGGCTTTTAGGTCTTGATCAATGATAAGATAGCATGTACAATTTGGAATAGAAATATATCCTTAGCGTATGTATAGTCATTGTGAATACTTGAACTTAATGAATTTGTGCTAATTATTAATTCCTCATATACAGGAATATAGAGGTTCTAATTAACATGAATATTCCTATTAGTTTATCAGAAGAGGCAAGTAGGTAATTTCATGCATTCGGCTAACAATTCCGTTAATTTAAACTAATCACTTGAAGATAAATTTAATTTAATTGAAGTTAATTAGGTGAAATTAGACTGTAGAGCTTTTGTTTTGTTATGTTAGTTCCATTTATTTTATTTTAATTTCATTAGTTTTGTTTTGCTTTTTAATTATTTATTCAAATAACTTTAGAGTTAATATAATTTCATTAACCGATGAAAATTGAACACAATCTTTGTGGGAATGAGATTCTCTATTTATCATTATATTACTTTGGTTATGGGATATTGTGCACTTATAATTTTCAATAAACACCTCAAACATGAGTCTAGAAACTGTTGTTGTCAACAAGTATGGTGGGCCAAGTACTTTACTTACTACTAAAATTACTTTGAGGATTCATTCTATAAGCTGATAAAACAAGACAAAGATTTTCAGATTCTATATTAAATTCCGAATTCTCTACTTCAAATGTATTCTATTGTGATGCATAGGCCTAATGTCGTAACCTCCCATCGTTGATTCTTTTATCATGATGTCAAATTAAAGTCTTTGCATGATCGATATTTGAAAACAATCACTTTAACATGAATCTATTGAAACGTACCCCAAAACCTTTGTTAGTACATATTTTTTTCCTATCTGACAGGTTCTTAGATTTCTTGCATGTTGACTCAATCATTTGACCAAACATGTATCTATTTGTACTGCATCCCTAAATTACTGAATGTTTTCTTAGCCTTATACTTCGCAGTTAACACTTCATCATTATGTAAAAAAATGTTTGGTAAAAATTCTAAAAGTGTCGTGAAGCTTGAATTCGACCACCCTCTCGACGTCTTTATGTCCCATAATCTAATTAAATCAGATAATTTAATATACTTTGAATAGTTATTGTACAACGATGTCTCTGTATACTCATCATTATCCCAAAGTCTTAAATAACTTTAGGCGGTGCACAAAATCTTTTTTCCCATCAAAGTTTACGTCAACCATGTTACTACTGCATCTTTTTTATTAACATAAATACCATATTCTTTTTATCAACATAAATATGACTATTTCTCCTTACCATCGATAATGAACTAGGAACGTTTTTAACATAACATATCCATATTTGCTATGTATAGTCAATCTCATATCGAAACAAATAAAATCTAATATCATTAATCGATTATTTTCTACTATTACTATAATCTATGCATGGCCAATAAATCATATGCCTTGTGAGAATAGCTTCATGAAAGAGACAAAATCTTCAACTTTTTTTCTTATATATATTCATTGCTTATTAAGAATTCTTTTATTATCCATATCTAAAAAAAAAAAAATCAAAACAATATCCACACAAATTTCAATCATGAAATCGTAATAATAAATCTACCCTCTTAAAATTAAAACAACAAATATTATAAAAAAATTCGTAAAAACTTCTCTGTCACTGTCACTAACTACTGCAAAAATTAAAATAAATGCACAAATTAAAACAATCCATACATAATCACATTATGCAAATCATATCAACCTTCAAGATCAACATAAATTTCACATTCATGAACAATTTAACCAACCTAAACAACATTCATATTACATAATCACACAGTCGGTTTCAAGTTCACAATAATGTTAAATATCAAACCCACAAATTACTTTAAAACAAACCTCAAACAACGTACACCAAATACAAATAACTCAATTACATTCAATTTTAATTTCACAACAAATTCAACAACTAATTTCTTAATAAATCATCAAACCTAACAATAAAATCATCTAAACCACGAATGTATTGTGTAAAATCATCTAAATCTAACCTTGGAAGGGGATGGAGGTGACTATGACGAACGACATGGTCAAGGTGTGGCTTAGGCGATGACGGCATGAGCTAGGGCGATGTAGGCAAGCTTGCGGACAACAACGTGGGCAACAATGTTGGCAACTGTCACAGCATAAAGACAGGCAGAGAGGATTTTGGGGGGTTTGGGGTGTGTGTGTGTGTTTGTGTGTTTTTTTTTTTTTAGATTTCTTCCCAACTGGGTTATAGCAAAGATTTTGAGCATCCTGCGAATTTTTGGTTTCTTTTTTCTTTAAATGACATTGAAAAAGGGTTTTCAGGAAACTTTTTTCTAAAGCTACGTGTTAGAACCACAGTCTAATCCAAGGTACAGAATTGATGTCCTTAGCATTATTCAACTCTTTTAGTACCTTAATCATAGCTAGCAATATTCTACTAAATGTCATTTTCCAAGAAAATATTGGAAAATGGTTGTCTCTAACAAAAATTAGAGTATTAATATCGATAGCAAGGATGAAAGGAAGGAGAGAGAAGTGCAAATCCAGGCAGAAGAAAAAGGAAGGGACTTCTTAATCATGTTTGTTTTACAAAGGAGAAAAAAAATGAAGCGTCTATTTGAGAGATCTAGTTTCAGTTCTTTTTTTTTTTCAGTTCAAACCAAAATTACTGTTTAACTTCTTCACTGTTCAAACTAGAAATTGTCGTTCACACTAGAATCAATATTTTAACAAACTTGCCAAACATAAATTTAAACTATAAATTATGATTTAAACTTATTTTTTGGTTCTAACCAATATTGGTTCTAACCACTATCTGTTCAATAGTCAATTTAAAACTCCTTACTCTAAGCCACTAACACTTCCAACAATGATTCTTCCGGACCAAACAAGCAATAATGCACCACTAGTTCCCTCGTCAATTTAATATTCCCTCCTACTCCTTTCTCCCCGTATTGTCGTTCATGTCCAGTTGATTATAACGATCAATTTGATATAAGTAAAGCAATTGTTTTCGTAAAAATCATTTGAGAATTGTGTCAAGAACACAGTTCCCTTGTTAATGATCGATAGTACTCAATCCTTTTCATCATGTATTCCCCAGTGGATGATTCTGTCAATGCTGAAATCGGATACATTCACAGTTGTCTTCCCATCAGAACTAACTGGAGCATATGGTGAATCCTCTCCAAATTCAACAGACAATGACTCGTAGTGCAAGCTTGGTTCCCAATCTTTCTCTTTGAGCACCTTTAGTATTTCCTTCACTACCACCTTGCTCGCCTCGGCTGTAAAATGTATTCCATCTCTAAGAGACAGTAAGACAACGACATGGTTATGTAATAGTTAAAAATTACACTACATGATATGTTCATAAAAGTGAAATTGAAATGTAACAATTTTATTGAAAATTTTACCTATTCTGTAGTAATTATTTTAATGATTATGTAATAGTTAATTTTATGATTTAACTATTGAAAATTTTATTGAAAATTTCACTACAAAATTATGTAATAGTTAATTTTTTCTTTTTTTTTTTTGCGATATTTTAGGGCTATTAGTACCATTATGCTATATAATATTTATCATAGACCAGCCAAGCATAAGCAAACCGAGGATTAAAATTCTCATATTACTCTTTATACCAGGCTAAGACTACAAAATGAGAAAAAGTACTGAACTCACACAAAGCAAGTATTTCGCCAATCTTTTCTTCTCTGGATTGCGGTCCATAGATCAATTGCCTTGATATCCATCTCTTTGCACAGCTTCATGCAAGCTTTTGAATATTCTCCGCACAACTCATTTTTCCGAGACAAAGGTCCCAAGTCGCTATTATTGGTTTAGAGAAAGAACGACAAAGAGGTAAGGGATATGAGATTAATTAGAAATTTAGAACATGAAAATAAAGAAACAAATTGTAGCCATAAACACCTAAAAAATTCACGAATTTGATCTTCATTGATTGGAGGAGCGGTAAGAAAGATAACGCGGGTTTTCTCAGAAAGATCCTGGAGAATACAAAAGGAGTGTTGTGTCATGAACACAAGGGCTAATTTAGGTTATTTAAGATAGTAGTATACAATTATGAATATCTAATTAAATAGTCTGCAAATTTGATAGAATCTAATGATTATCAGACGATTTAGAGATGTATATTAGTAGGACATCATTTTTGTATCATGTATACTACAGAATTCTTAAAATGTATCTTAAAACTAGTTTCAAAGAACTTGCATACCTTGAGATGAATTGCAATTTTTCTCATATTTTCAACATATTCAGGAAGTGGCACATGAGTGCCTAGGCCAGATGGGTGAGGCTGCACTGAATCATTACCTCCAAAGTAGACTATGACCAAAGACGGTTGAACAGCAGCATCCTAATAAGTTTGAAAATACAACAAATATCAGCGCCATCCATACGACAACCAAGTAGTGAAAGGGAGACTCAAAAAAGTATTATGTTTTGGAGCTCCTCATGTATATTTTCCTAGACATGTATATAGTACCTTTGGAAAAACTTTATTTAAAACCTGAATAGCACGCCTTGAGTTCCAACCGGAATATCCTCGTAACACAATATCAGCCTATGCCCAGAAAATTAAAAAGATCAGCAAATGATTGACTTTTTATTACACTTCTTTTATGTCCTGAAAACTGTTGTATATGTAGCTCTCCTGCATAATTTGAATATGAAAGACATGGGGACAAACTGAAGCAAAATTCAGAAACTTTGGCCTAAAACACTGATCACCTTTATAATGATATTCTTTTTGGCGTACTTGAGTACCCTTCGGGAATGTACTAAAAAAATATTGTACTTTAATTTTTATTGAAGTAACAGAGGAATTTGCCAAGTTTTTATGTGAGTAGCGTGATAGGATATTTTTCAGGGTATACAAAGCTTGATTGATAAATGGATCGAATAGAACAAACGAGCTCAAACAAGTTGCTTCTTTAGTCAAAACGAAGAAAAAGGAACTGGGTAAAAAAAAAAATTACAGTGAAGGTCAACAATATTCAAGGCGCATAGAACAGGACCAAAATTTAAAACTGAAGAGGCTGGGAAAAAAAATTATAAGCAAGAAGCCCAAATAAGAAAAATAAGAATAATAGGAGGAAAAAAAGAAGAAGAAAATGTAAAGATCCATTGCGATTACGAGACTTGGACCAATTTTTTTTTCCCCACAAATTCTGGCGTCCAAATATCAACTAAAAATATTAGTGGAATAAAGAAACTACTATATGTCCGTTTGGCTCTGGGTTGGAGACCTGGGTTGAACCCTTGGGTTTGAAATAGAAAGTTTGAAAATAACACACTTTTGATTCATATCACGTGAAAACAAAGGGAGGTTAAATCTTGAGTTAAGAGGTTTTCTGGTTTCAAAATATCAAATCATTGATTTAAACAAGCCTCAAAAATACGTATCAGGTGCTGGTTCAATGAAGTTGTTGGTTCAAACCAAGTGTACTAACGAACCGAATGGTAAGGTCCATAACAATAGTTAATGTATTTTTTATAAACATTAAAAAAAAAAGATGTATCACTATTAGTGCGAGAAAAAGCTTCTAAACTCATACAGTAGTTAAAAAAAAAAAAAAAAAAGCCTTCTATAAGTCTTAAAAGGACGTTAATTCTCGTGATCACGTTCTGACGCACACCAAAATTACAATTACCAAGAGGACATATTCATTCTACAACTATAGTTTTACTTGTACCACGTGAATAGCACTTTCAACCCGAGAAGAATGAAAGAAAGAAGCCACTATATGACCTGCACTTTGCTGGAACATACATATATATCAACGCTAACCATATCCATGGAATCTGGCCTCCTTTTGGCTTATTGGCTGACAGTAGAAAAGGATTTTTGATTTTCCAACTCAAAAGAATTTATTCCGAAGTGTTATATATACATTTATATTTATATCTATATATATATATATATATATTCGAATAAATTCCAAACCGTGGTCCACCTTGTTTACTTTCTGACCTAACTGCATTGCCTTTTCTTTCTTTACTGTCTCATATAACGCTTTCGGCAAAGCCAAGGGAATAACTTAGCAAACGCTACCAACCAACCTCAGGGATATGCTATGATTGACACTAAAATAATGATATTGTAATATTGTTTATGAAACTATCTACAACAACCTGTCAAAAAAATTCAACGACATTTGAGATTTTTAGGCATGTCCAAATTCTGGAGTTCAAATTCCGAGAGAGACCTATCAAACTACCAATCAATATCACATACCTACTAATCACATTTACATTGCAATAATTTTCCAGCAAAACATGTGTGTTAGTACTCTTTAGTTTTAACAAATAACTTTAACAAACAACATTTCAAATGAGGAGTACTATATGGCATCATATAGTACTCACACACACAATATATATATATGCATCTATAAGGTTAGTGATATTGATATATATATATATATGTTCATGGGGGACCTGCAAATAAATTATATTTCCAAATTAAAAAGAAAAAAAGTTCCATTTCACAAAAAAAAAAAAAAAAAAAAAACGAAAAATGATCCCATTTTCATGGATTAATCACAACTGAAATGGAAATTCTGACAAAAGCTTAATTAATTCAGCAGTGGGAGCTTTGTGGATACGCACCACTAGTAATGGAGCAGTGGGAGGTTTGTGAAAATGTGGAATTCAAAGCATTGGGCTCCAAAAAATCAATTCCAAGAAACATGTACACCACATTAAAAAAAAAATTATCATCACAGTGCACAACAACCACAAAACAGTATTGGTACAGGATCTTAAACCCTAAAAGATATTAGAAGTTAGAACAGAAAGTAATACGATATACATATCATAGGCTTTCACCGTGAAAAGAAATGTTTAATATTTCTTGCTATCAACATCAAACCATGTTTAAACTCAAGAAATTCTGATGAACAATATATAATTCCCGGAAACTTCATCCATAAATTATTCTGTTCTTTTTGTATTATTATTTTTTTTCTACCGCGCAGCAGAATTCCCGTATA
>CAMOHE010042850.1:7803-21478 GCA_946598075.1 Artocarpus hirsutus | reverse complement strand
AAAAAAATTTCCATTTCACAAAAAAAAAAAAAAAAAAAAAAAACGAAAAATGATCCCATTTTCATGGATTAATCACAACTGAAATGGAAATTCTGACAAAAGCTTAATTAATTCAGCAGTGGGAGCTTTGTGGATACCCACCACTAGTGATGGAGCAGTGGGAGCTTTTTGAAAATGTGGAATTCAAAGCATTGAGCTCCGAAAAATCAATTCCAAGAAACATGTGCACCACATGAATAATAATAATAATAATAATAATAATAATTTATTATTACAGTGCACAACAACCAAAAAACAACATTGGTGCAGGATCATAAACCCTTAAAGATATTAGAAGTTATAACAGAAAGTTTTACAATATACATAACATAGGCTTTCACCGTAAAAAAAAAAAAAAAAAGTTTAATATTTCTTGGCACCCACAATTTTGCCCCGCGAAAAATTGTATCAACATCAAACCGTGTTTAAACTGAACAAATTCTGATGAACAATATATAATTCCCGGAAACTTCATCCATAAATTATTCTGTTATTTTTGTATTATTATTTTTTTTCTACCGCGCAGCAGAATTCCCGTATAAGCTGAAATCCCCTGGGATTTTTAAAAGAAGAGCAGTAATATTTAAGTACCTTACGAGCGTACAAATCAGCAAGAATGGCGCCCCAGCCGCCATGACTGAAACTAAGCTGGACTATGGACGAGCCAAACAGCACAAACTGAGGTCTCTCTGGTCCTACCATCTCTCTCTGAAAGTACACTCTGAAACAAAATTATCTCTCTCTGACTTTGAATTTGAATGCGGAAAATCCAAGAAGAATTGTTTAGATCCTCGTGCCCGGGCGTC
Source organism: Artocarpus hirsutus (assembly GCA_946598075.1). Classification (NCBI taxonomy): domain Eukaryota; kingdom Viridiplantae; phylum Streptophyta; class Magnoliopsida; order Rosales; family Moraceae; genus Artocarpus; species Artocarpus hirsutus. The sequence goes on along the minus strand of CAMOHE010042850.1, from coordinate 20,633 downwards.
AGAAATCACTCTCTTTGTAGTCTCACTCTTGCTCTCTCTCTTTTTGAGTTTGAACTTTAAACCGAATATATACGGAGAAAGAGAACCTAATTCACGGACAAAGGGTACCGGACAAGTTCTCTCAAAAAGATTACCCTATTTTTTTCTTAATACCCTATAATTTAAGAAAAATCTTTTTCGTAACCTATAGGTTATAGTCTCACTATTCACAAAATTATAAGCTACAGTCTTGTAATAGCGTATTTTTTTAGACTAGATCCTATTGTTTTGTTAGTTGTTGAGTTATAAACCCATAAGACTAAATAGGATTGCCTATGATTTAAGGAAACTTTGAACCAAATATATAGGTAAAACAGAACCAAATTAAAATAAAATAATTTATGAAAACATCACACTGAAATATAACTGTTTGCAAAATATTAAAACGGTACTATATACTTTGTAAAAATTCATTTTGGTATTCTAAATTCATGTTTATGACTTGAAGTTTCCGATTTATACTTTATTAGAATTATGAAGGGTATTTTGGACTTTTCTTATTATGTTGTTATTTGGCAGAGTTGGTTGTTTTGCTATGTAGCACTTCTTTTTTTGTTTTAGAGAATTAGCTAAGGCAACCCATGACGAATGTGACCTAAATTAGTACATTACTATTTAATCAGCTCCTATATAACGGTATTTGTATCGCTTTGAAATTGGAGATAATCAATGATGAGAAGCAAATTTCAATTATTCCTCTATTTTGTAATATAGTATCAAAGCAATTTTGCTCCCTCACATCTTTGTTCTTCCTTTTTTTCTTTCACTGATGGCTCGAGGAGGAGGTTATTGTCATGCCCTAAAACCCGGGAGGTGACGTGGTAGATTAATTAATTTAATTAAGTAAGTTTTGGTTAAAATCTACCAATTTAAGGAATTAATTAATTATTTGTAACACCTCGAATTTAATTAAGTGTCATTAGTGTGTAAGATAGTGAATTAGTGTGCCATAAGATAAATTTGAGCTTAATTTAAGTACTTCATAATATTTGCATATTAATATTACTTTTAATTATTTTTATCACTCTTAAATATTTTTTATTTGTCATTTTAAATTTTGAAACTAAACAATTTGTTAAATGACCAACACGTCTCATTTTGGAAGAAAACTATGTGCAGGACAAGGTTTCCTGTCTGGTCTTATTCTTCCCTCCCTCTATCTATCTCTCACACCATTCCTCTCTTGCTCACTCTCTCATGCTCTCTCTTTCTCTCCCTCTCATTTGCTGCCTCTCTCTCTCACTTCTCTCTCTTCAAGTCAAATTTTGATCTCAAAGCTTTAATCCTTAGCTAGATTGGAGGTCAAGGAGCACGATTTGACTTCTACAAACATGTTCTAAAGCTTCAATTTGAGGTAATTAGTTTATTTTTTTTCAAATTTTAAAACTTTTGCTTAAATTTTTAATTTTCTTTGTATTTTGTAATTTGAGTTTATCTAACATCAGGAAACCCTTAAGTCTATGGGACCTAGATTATCACGAACCTGAGCTAGATCGAACAAAATCAACTTAGAATCAAGTCTTTCTATTTTTCTCTATTTTTCTCATTTTTGGAATTCCTTAAAATTTTATATGCAAATCTTGTTTAAACTAGTTTAAAAGTGTTTATTTATGTTTTTCTATTAATTATGAATGTTTTGTATGCCTAAACATCGAGAAAACATGTTAGAAATGAAGACTTAGGCTTGAGGAGGCCGATACCCGAGTCTAGAAATTTTTAGAATTTTACGAGTTTGGCAGGCCAGATTTATAAGTTCAGCATGCCGGATTCAACTTATTGGCAGGCCGAATCTGGAGATAGTTTGACAGATCGACCTTGCAAGGTTGGTAGGCCGAACTATGTAGTTTGGCAGGCCAGACTAGGGGAATCGACAGGCCGACCAGGCTTTAAAAAAACTTGTCGTTTTTCACTCATTTTACTATTTTGAACCCAGATTAAGATTTTAACCTATAGTATAACTTTGTGGACATAAATGGCATACTAGAACACCTTGAGGTAAAGCAATATTGTAGAGTACTATGAGTCAGATATTGATGAGACTTGGTTTACCTTTAAGGTCGTTCGTGGATCTATGGAGCTAATGTAAAGTGGAGTGGGACTACGGCGATGAGCACCGGTGCAGGATATTGAGGTAGAACTTCTACCCCCTTCCTTCAGTAGCCAAGTTTTATAAAAATGGTTTTTGGCCTTAAAGGTTCTTTCAAAATGATTTCAATAGATGACAAACATTTTAAATATTTTCAAAGGGGGCCTTTGGCCACAAAAAGATTCTTGACAAATGATTTCTTTAAATTTGATTTTTAAGGAATGATTTAGAATGAATTTCTTAGTATTTTTCATTACTTGTCTTAGAATGTTCATACTGAATCAAATAATGAATGTAATTAAGAATACTCAGTAACATAGTATTTAAATAATGATAATTACACATAAGGGCATGATGTCATATTCAGAGATTGGGTAATGTAGAGTGCGACATTGAGGGCAGGTCTTGAAACCTAATTGGGCCACTACGGTAATAAATATAATGATTTGCCCAAGAGGAAACGATGAAATCTTTTCTAGACGAACAATGAACCGTTTTGGGTAAGGGTGATTTAAATGAATTTATTTAACTTTGGTTTCTTATTGTTTTCTTGAACGATAAATTTTATGTTCAAAATTAAATGATTTTAAACTTTAGTCCTACAAAGCCTTTCGCTCATATTTTATTTGTTTTAAACCTTTCCCACTAAGTGGATTGCAACGTAGGGATGTCTAGAAGGCTTGGACGAACTTGTGGATCGTAGGAATACTTTTTAACTAGGTTATTTGCTTATTGTACAAGGCATGTAACTCTTAAACTTTCCATTCTTAAATTGGACTGTGGTTGTAATTTAAATTATTGTCAATACCATATATATGCACAAATTGTGGACCTAGTGGGACCCAACGTGTTTCCGTCCCTCCCTTTTCATTACTTCACTTTAATTCCTCTCACCTGTTTTAATTATTTTAATAATTGATAATTGTTTAAAAAGTTTAAAATTATCACATTTTTAATAACTAATTAAATTCCTTAATTTAATTTTAATTAAAACTTGATTTAATTAACTTAATAAATTGATTTAATTATCTTAATTAAACTGCCATGTCACCCTCGGGTTTCAGTGCATGACAAAATGGTATTAAAGCGCTAGGTTATGAACCTTCGAATTATGCACACATAAGTATGAGAATGAAAAACCACTGACAATCCGATTTTATTTTCGAAACTAAGAAAATGGCACCTAGGCGTTGTTTGGCTTTTACTAATGCGAATCAGGCTAATGAGGAAGGCATGATGGGAGTGGTGTTTACGACATTCCAATAGATGGCGGCTAGGACTAGGCCAGAGGATTCTGAGGGAAGTCGCCAGCATGAGTACCTTAGGGAGTTTTAGTGTGCATCTATTCTGACTTTCGACGGAAATAGGGACTTGTAAATGACTGAACATTGGTTAGATTATGTGGAGAAATGTATAGATACCTGTGGTGTATTAGTGAAATGTCGAGGGGAATTTGTGACTTACAAGCTCAAAGGTAATGCTAACACTTGAAGGAAGCAAGTAAAGCACCTGACGTTGTTTGGAATGGATTCAAAGAATTGTCTCATGAGCGCTATTTTTCACAACAATATAGAGATCAGAAGATCATTGAGTTCTAGCAATTGGAACAGGGTGACATGACAGTTTGGGAATACAAGGCAAGGTTTAATGAGTTGGCTAGTCTACTTCATTCACTATGGCATCCATGTATGAGAAGTATGTTAAATATTCAAACGGACTCAAAAGGACCCATTCGATGGTAGTTGGTCGCCCTACGACCCCGAAACTCAGGTGGGTTGGTGTCGTCAGCCTTATCGGTGTTATTCTTCTATCGTAAAGATCGAGCAAGGACATCCGAAGGATCCTAGGAGAGTAACAGAAGAGGTGATAACAACTGTTAAGATGAAGAACCAACACAATAGCACCAACAGTGGAAGCAGCAGTTCGTCAGGCAGCTAATGCAGCAACCCTTACCACTCCATAGCCACCTTACCTACAGCTGGGACGTCAAGAGGAACTGCCCGACAGGGAATACTTGATAAGGACATCAGACCAGAGAAGGCACAAGCTGTCAGCCCCAGCCTCAGTATTTTACTTTGCCATAGCTTCAACAAATTTTGCAACTGTAGTTTGATTGGTTTCCTCCTCAACAGGTATTGTACCAAGGGTAATGATATCAGCCGCAGAACTTTTAGAGGAATGTTCTACAAGATAGAGCACCTAGTATGGTGAATATGCAGTTGTCTCCACCGCAACAATATCATCCGACAAACCTGAGACTTAGCAATGCCAACAAGGAAAGAGGAAAGGCTCTAGATCAAGTTCATGCCATTGCTTCAGGGAATTCAAGAGTTCAAACCAGTAATGTAATTGATGATGGTACGATTTTGGTTTCTTGATCTCTAACTCATGTTTTGTTTGATATGGGTGCCATTTATTCTCTCATTTTAAGTCCATTTGTACATGCTTTAGGATTAGAAATAGAAGAGTTTACTAAACTCTTGATTATTACCTCACCCTTGGGGTGAGTGTATGTACTATATATGTAAGTCTTATGACTAATGATTTAGGGTGAGACTCTAAAGAGTGATTTGACTATAATCCTCATGAGTTCACATGATATAATCTTAGAAATGGACTAGTTGTCCAAATGCGATATCATAGCAGACAACCATCTTAGAAAAGTGACCCTAGTGTCTGATAGGAGAGTGACGATTTCCTACTAGAGTGGTAGTAATCAAGTGCTGAGTGAGTGACTCATGAAGACATATCTTGGAGGACGAAGGAATCCAGCTTGCTATGCCTTCTTTTGAGTTTGGAAGAAGAGTCTAGTGCGGTAAGAAGGAAAATGTAGTGATAACATTGGGTGGCGAGTTCAATGATATCTTCCCTGATAAGCTACCAAAATTGACACTACATCGGGATATCAAGTTCGCTATTGAGCTACTTTCGAGGATCGCTCGGATTTTCAGAGCACTGTAGCGAATGGCTTTGGTAGAAATGAAGGGATTGAGGAAGCAACTTTAGAAACTTACAGATAAAGGTTGTATTCAGAATAGTACGTTACTATGGGGTGTGCCAGTTTTATTTGCCAAGAAACATGATGGTGCTCTCAGGCTGTGTATAGATTATCGGCAGTTGAATTAAGTCACCATAAAGAATAAGTACCACTACCTAGGATCAAGTTATTTGACTAGTTAGGAGGCTTACGATATTTCTCGAAGATAGATTTACGATCTAGATACCATCAGCTCATGACCAAGGAGGAGGATATTTCTAAAACAGCCTTTAGGATCTAGTATGGACATTTCTAGTTTCAGGTGACGCCGTCTAGGCATACGAATGCTCTGGTAGCTTCTATAGATTTAGCGAACAAGATTTCTCAAAGGTGGCAGCATCGTTGACGTGACGCTTCCCATGAGTTAAGGAATCGGTTGGGTATCGCCCCTGTATTGGTTATGCCAAGTAGTGATGAGCCATACAAAGTTTGCAATAATGCATCGGGACGAGGACATGGATGTGTGCTAATGCGACATGGATAAGTTGTGGCTTATGGATTGCAACGATTGAGACCTCATGAACTGAACTACCCTACGCATGATTTGGAGCTTGTAGTAGTGATTCATGCCTTGAAGATTTAGAGATGCTACTTGTTTGGGACATTGTTTCAGGTTTTATCAAATCACAAGAGTTTGAAGTATTTGTCTACTCAAAGGAATTTGAATTTGAGACAGCGGAGATGGATGGAACATATGAAAAACTATGATTTTACACTACAGTGTCACCCTGGGAAAGCTAATGTGATTACAAACATTTTTAGTAGGACGTCTTTAGGAATTCTCACTTGATTGGCATTAGAGAATCACAGAAAAGATACTACAGTAGTGAGTATAGGCTATAGTACCATGAAGACTGCAGTCGAGTTTCCGTATATCATATGGAGTCTACCCCAGTGCTTGTTCAGTCGGTGATGCAGAATCAATGATGGAGTCAACTTCTACAAGGAATATCCACACGAATTTAGAATGGGAGCAGTTCAAGGAATAGAGGACATATGCAGATGGGTCGTTGTACTTCAGAGGACATCTGGCAATACTTGCAATCACAGAAATGATGAAGGCTGTAACAAATGAAGCTAGCAGATCTTAGTTTGCTATTCATCTAGGAAGCACAAAGTCGTATTGCTATTTAAAGAGGGAATATTAAGGGATAGTTATGAAGAAGGATGTTTAAGATCATGTCACCAAATGTGTGACTTATCTCCAAGTGAAAGCCTAATATCAGAAGCCTACTGGATAACTTCAGCCACTTTTCATTCTAGGGTGGGAATAAGGACATGTCACGATGGATTCCCTCATCGGATTGTCGAGGACGAAGTAAAGGCATGATGCAATCTAGATCGTTGTTGGCAAATCGACGAAATCGGTGTAGTTTATACCATTTAGTTTGACATGTTAGGGAAGAGTTCTTGGGGAATTGTATCAGGAAAATATAGTGAGATTTCACAGAGTTCTGTTATCTATCACCTCCGATGGAGACAACTGATTTAACGCTAAGTATTGGAGGAGTTTCTAGAAAGAGTTGGGAACATATTTCATTTTCAGCACCGCTTTTCATCCTCAGACCGACGGACAATCTGAACAAGTCATTGAGATTTTGGAAGGTATGTTACGTGCTTGTGTATTGAACTTTGGTGGATTTATGCTTGCATCTTGCAGGATTTGCATACAACAACAACTACCAAGTAAGTATTGGTATGACACCATTCAAGGCACTTTATGGACGACATATCGATCGCCAATGTGTTGGACAAAACTGGAAGACAAGATCATCATCAGACCTAATGAGATCCACGAGAGCAACGAGAAAGTCGTCGTGATTCGTGATCGGTTGAAAGTAGCTCAGGGTAGGCAGAAGAGTTACATTGATAGGAGACACCAACCCTTGGAATTTGAAGTAGATAACTTCATTCTATTGAAGGTTTCATTGCGTAAAGGTATTTCACGTTTTGGTGTAAGTGGGGAGCTTGCATCAAGGTGCATTGGGCCGTTTGAGATATCTCAACATGTTGGTGTGGTTGCATATCATTTTAACCTTCCTCCCAAGCTTTCTTATGTGCATGACGTATTCCACATGTCGATGTTTTAGAAATGTCCGCTTGAATCAAGCAAGGTTGTTTCATTTCATGATGCACAAATTTAGGAAGACACAACCTATGAAGAGGTGTCGGTTTAGATTATTGATCGAAAAGTGATAAGTTTGCAACGCCGTGAAATTCTATTGGTGAAAGTCGTGTGGTAGCATCACGGAGTTGGTGAAACAACTCCAGAGTTAGAAGCGACTATGCAAGAGTTGTACTCCAATTTGTTTTGTTTTTTGAATTGATTCCAAATTTTAAGGACGAAATTTCTTTTAGGGGTAGAGAGTCGTAACAACCCAAATTTAATTAAGTGTCATTAGTTTGCAAGATGGTGAATTAGTGTGCCATAATGTAAATTTGAGCTTAATTTACCTACTTCATAATATTTTCATATTAATATTATTTTTAATTATTTTTATCACTCTTAAATATTTTTTATTTGTCATTTTAAATTTTGAAACGAAACAATTTGTTAAATGACCAACACGTCCCATTTTGGAAGAAAACCATGCGCAGGACATGGTTTCCCTCTCTAGTCTTATTCTCCCTTCCCTCTATTTATCTATCACACCCTTCGTCTCTTCCTCACTTTCTCACACACTCTCTCTTTCCCTCCCTCAACTCTCTTCCTCTCTCTTTCTCTCCCTCTCGTTCGCTGCCTCTCTCTCTCTCTTCTCTCTCTTCATTTCAAATTTTGAGCTTAAAGCTTTAATCCTTAGCTAGATTGGAGGTCAAAGAGCACAATTGGACTTCCATAAACCCATTCCAAAGCTTTAATTTGAGGTAAGTTAGTTTATTTTTTTCAAATTTTAAAACTTTTTCTTAAATTTTCAATTTTCTTCATATTTTGAAATCCGAGTGTATCTAACATTAGGAAACCCTTAATCTAAGTTTGTGGAACCTAGACTATCATGAACTAGAGCTAGATCAAACAAAATCAAGTTAGAACCAAGTTTTTCTATTTTTCTCTATTTTTCTCATTTTTAGAATTCCTCAAAATTTTCTATGCAAATCTTGTTTAAACTAGTTTAAAAGTGTTTATTTATTTATTTATCAATTATATTTATTTATCAATTATGAGTGTTTTTTATGCTTGGGAATTGAGAAAACAAGTTGGAAATGAAGATTCGGGCTAGGGGAGGCCAAGACCTAAGTTTGAAAATTTCTAAAATTTTCCCACTTCAGCAGGCCATTATTGATCGTCGGCAGGCCAGACTCATAAGTTTGGCATGCCGAATTCAACTTATTAGTAGGCCGAACCTGGGGATAGTTTGGCAGACCGACCTTGTAAGGCTAACAGGTCGAACTGTGTAGTTTGGCAGGCCAGACCATGGGAACTGGCAGGCCGACCAAGCTTTGCAAAAATTTGTCATTTTTCATCTGTTTTCACTGTTTTGAACCCAAATTAAGATTTTAACCTTATAGTATAACTTTGCAGACATGAATAGCACACTAGAACACCATGAGATAGGGCTGTATTGTAGAGTACTATGAGTCAGATATTGATGAGACTTGGTTTACCTTTAAGTTCATTTGTGGTTTCGTGGAGCTAACATATAGCAAAACAGGACTATGATGATGAGCACCGGTGCAGGATATTTAGACAGGACTTCTACCCTCTTCCTTCGATAGCCAGGTTTTGAAAAAATGGTTTTTGGCCTTAAAGGTTCTTTCAAAATGATTTGAATAGATGACAAATGTTTTAAATATTTTCAAAGTGGGCCTTTGGCCACAAAAAGATTTCTTGACAAATGATTTCTTTAAATTTGATTTTTAAGGAACGATTTAAAATGAATTTCTTAGTATTTTTTCATTGCTTGTCTAAGAATGAATGTTCATAATGAATTAAATAATGAATGTAATTAAGAATACTCAGAAACATGGTATTTAAAAAATGATAATTACCCATAAGGGCATGATGTCATATTCAGAGATAGGGTCGTGTAGAGTGTGACTTTGGGGGATAGGTCTCGAAACCCAACTGGGCCACTACAGTGGTGAATATTATAGTTTGCCCAAGAGGAAATAATTAAATCATTTCTAGACAAACAATGAACTATTTTGGGTAAGGGTGATTTAAATGAATTTATTTAACTCTGGTTTCTAATTGTTTTTCTTGAATGATAAATTTTATATTCAAAATTAAATAATTTTAAACTTTAGTCCTACTGAACCTTTCGCTCAAATTTTATTTGTTTTAAAACCTTTCCTACTATGTGGATTGCAACATAGGGACGTCTAGAAGGCTTGGACGAACTCGTGGATTGTAGGAATACTTTTTAACTAGGTTATTTGCTTATTGTACAAGGCATGCAAATCTTAAACTTTCCTTTCTTATATTGGACTATGGTTGTAATTTAAATTATTATCGATACCATGTGTGTGCACAAATTGTGGACCCAATGGGACCCAAAGCATATCTATCCCTCCCTTTTCATTACTTCACTTTAATTCCTCTCACCTATTTTAATTATTTTAATAATTGATAATTGTTTAAAAATTTTAAATTATCACATTTTTAATAACTAATTAAATTCCTTATTTTGATTTTAATTAAAACTTGATTTAATTAACTTAATAAACTAATTTAATTATCTTAATTAAACTGCCATGTCACCCCTAGGTTTCGAGGCGTGACATTATTAAAATGTGGTTAATTTAAAACCTTTTAGGCGATTATTAAAATAATAAAATGGTTAAGGGAAAAATAAAATAAAATAAAAATAACAAAGAAGGAGGAATACGTGTTGGGTCTTACCAGACCCGCAACTTGTGCATACACATAATATCGACAATAATTAAATCTACAACCACAGTCCAAGGACAAAAAAGATCTTTTACTACTCGCATGTAATGCCCCCTTATGGACGTCTCAGATATCGTTACATTCATTCTATTTGCTATTATTTAAGATAAACTATTTCAATGAAAACATAATATGGAAACATACCCCAGGATCCATGCATACATTTTTTTTCAAATATCAATATTTAATAAATTACTTGATTATAAACATTCTTTAAATAATTTATCAATAACAAAACGTAATTTAAATAAAAATCGACACTACTTTTAAAATCTACATACACAGTTCGATAGGCCGAACTTCGGACTTCGACAAGCCGAACTTGATCGCAATCTGAACTTCAACCACTGGGAAGCCGTCCAAGGCTCTGCCAAAACAGGGTTTTAAAATCAATAAAAATCAGCAGGCTGATACAGGACAATCGACAAGCTGAAACTGGCACCGACAGATCGATCAATAAGAATCGACAGGCTGAACTACTGTAAAAAAAAAAACAAAATTTTTAATTTAAAACAAGTCTCATTATTTCAAAGTGCAGAAGACAAATAATAATCCTGTATAGATATAGAGAAATAGTTCATATCTTTAAGACTATTGAAATAAACATACTCAGATGAATAAACATACTCAGAAAAACAAAACATAATTTATAACTTTTTAAAACTTCTTTAGCGTATTCCGTTTTCAATCCATCGTTCTTTGCTTATCTCATATGCCTGTCCTCGCCTTCCACCTATTCCATGATCTTCTTACCCTTATCTGCAACATGATGTATAACTGAGTAACCCACAGCTTAGTAAGTACATTTCATATCTCACAACGTAAAATATTTTATAAACATCTTTATGAAACATCATCACCATAAGCTTCATCATAATAGTGCACTAGGTACAGTTTCATATAGAACATATCTTTCATTACATTATCCATATTAAAACTTTGTTTGTATTATCTTTAAGGACCTAAGTGTTACACCATTAACATCACATAGGCACGTCGTCATAAGAGGAGAGGGGTAGCTAATTCCAAATCAAACATGACATTATAACATAAACATAACATAACATGGGGTGTGCAACACTTATTTAGGTGATGCATATATACATATATATACTTTTATACTTTTTAATACATCATCATCAAAGCATGCATAACTTTTTGTACTTCAAACTTTCATAACAATACATTAAATAAAACTGTCATAGAATCATCATAGGAAACGTCATGAACATCAACTTCAAACTTTTCATAAACCACATCATGTTGCAAGTGAGAATGTACTTACCTGTTTAGCTTGCTAAACCTTTTCTTTAGATGATGTTGCCGCTGTCTCGATGTGCCCACTTCTTCGAATGCTCATGTCATACATTCATATACAAAAGAAATAAATTTTTCATTTTCATAAAATCATTCAATACCACGTGACATCATCCAATACCATATTACATCACACGTACATTCTTCTTTTGAAAACATTAATCCTTAATACATTTTATTAGCCTTTAAAACATTAGAACAAAACTGCCAATTGAGAATGTAGCTTGACCCTTATGAATTCATAGCTCAATAACTCATAATTTATAGACAATTCAAGCACCAAACTTGGCAAGGACAAAGTAACATATAAACATATAACCATGATTTTTCATTGGTCATAAAAATTCTATTTAGTATTTAAAACAAGTCACAAATCCATGACACAAAATCTGCCAGTATAACTGAAACAATGAGTAGCATTTATTTACATTCCTAATATAAATTATCTGCTTAAAAAAAATCTCATAAAATTCCTGTATATGGGAGACACCTAAAACTATAACATACTCAAAAATTACCTTTAAATAATATCCAAAATAGTACAAAATGTGCATTAAAAGGCAGAGGCAATAATAACTTCTAATGTATCAGGCAGTGAGTTACATACAATCATCATATTCCAATAATTAGAAAAAATTACTAAGACCCTAAAATTTAGATGACAACTTATTAACATATAACTACAGAAGCACAAAAAGTTTCATCACCAAATAAATTCGTTTAGTTACACAAAAACATCACACAATAAGAAGTCCCAAAAATTCACTGATAGAACAGTCTCAAAACCTAGTCTTAATGAAAATTCAATAACATAAAATATTCATCAAATCATCATGAGACTTTTCAGTTCCATTCTTAATATATATATGAATATATTTGCCAAATTTCATGCAAAATAACATTCATTTGCCCCTAGAACGAAGACCACATTTTTATATAATCTAACCGATTAGCAACAATTCAACTATGAGTGGTAGAGAGAAGAAAATTCATATCTCAACATAGAAAATCCAATTGACGTGAAATTTTGAGGATTAGCAATAACACATACATGAATAACATATTAAAATTTTAGAGCAAACGAAAATTCCTTGACAAGGTTATAGCAGTTAGATTATAGGGGAAAAATACATTTCAGAAATCCGAGAACGAGTTCTTACCTTAAAACAAATTCTTCTCAATTTTCCTTCGAATTCGCCCAAGGAAAACCCAATATTTCTTTCTATAGTTTATAGGAGAATAATGGAGAGAAGAAGGAGAAGAAAATGTGGAGAAGGAAAAAAAGAGAATCTAAGAGAATATTTTTGATAGAGAGAAAGAGCGTACGATAGAGAGAGAGTGAAATTAACATGAAAAAAAATGAGAATGGCATAAAAGGAAAAGATATTCTTTTCTATAATATCAGAAATTTTCTAACTAAATTGAGGCAAATTCACATGGGAATGGAGGGGATTGGGGAAGTC
>CAMOHE010042849.1:17684-54627 GCA_946598075.1 Artocarpus hirsutus | reverse complement strand
AATCAATTTTCTTCCTAAAAGATTGTTCCCAATTTTATTTTTTTTTTTAATATGCAAGTAAGGACAAAGTGTTGTTTCTTGTGCCTGACTTAGTTGGGTTGTGCTAGAGAAAAACACATTATTTTCATTTTATAAAAGAAATTGGGAGTCATTGTAGATTAATTCCATGTAGATTGTTAGTCTTCAGGCTATGATTTTTGAAAAGGAAAGAAAATAGGAAGAAAAGAAACACATATTACCTATGTAAGGATAATAAAGAGGAAGAGGACTTTTCTATTATTTTTTTGGATGGATTTCCTCTAATCTGTTTAGAGGTTAAAACTACCTTACATAATCCATCTCCTCCTTGTTTCTCTCCCACCAAACAATTGCAGGGTCCTAACATCCATCGACTAATCCACTCACTCTTCTTCCTTCCGCTTTTCCCTCTTACCAAACAAGCAAACTAAGTGACACTACTCCCACAATACGGTTTGGACTAGGGTGCCGAGAACGTATGTGGTGCTAATAGCCATGTGTCCTAGGGGTCTATCCTCGACTCATTTGGGCTCAAACCGCAGTCACAGAGGGGGCCTCTAGATGGATTGTCCCTAGTACCAACAACTTGAGTCAATACTGAGCTTTCCAAAACTCTCATTATGAAATTATTAGATTAGTATCAAAATATCGCTCATTATCTCACTTTGCTTTTCCTCTGGTTCTGCATCGGGGTTAATTTCTTCTAACACTAGTTTGTTTGACCATCTGCAGAGGGTGGTAAACGAGACGTACCACCATTACAAAGACAGAATTAAAGAAATCCTCAAGTGGTTGTATCAGCTGCGTCGAGGCGTCAAAAAACTCCTCAACCTCAATACCTGTTGCAAAAGTAAATATTGGGTTATCTGTACTTCCAGACTTCTTATATTGCTTAATTCTTTTCCCTTGAAACTGAGATACTACAAAACTGAAAAAATAATAATAATAAGTAAATAAATAAACAAATGAAGGACCTCTCTGTGAAAGAAAATTGAACAACAGAATGAAAATGTCAAATAAAAAGCTGAAATTACCTAAATATATTTTGCTCTTCACTGACAAGAAAGAACCCCATAAAGCTCTTTCTTCTTCTGTCTCAAAAAGAGCCTCATCCACCTGATCAGATTATTTTCAATCAATGCAAGGTGATATTTAGAAATCCAATAGATAGTTTAAATAAGACAATAAGATTAAATGACATTGTGTTTCACTGAATGCCCTTGAGAGATGAATGTTCAGGAGCACAATAAATAGAAAATAGAGAATAAGACTCGTTTTCTAATTTCAGAGGAAACTATGAAGCAATCAAAGAAAAAGCTAATAACATTTAATGACAATTTTTAAGCTCTAAAAATGGGGCATCTATTATCATATAATCAAAAAGGTACAAAAAGGGTACCTCAATATCAGGGTCTACATCCTTTCCACGAACAATTCTAGTTGGACGAGAGTATGCTTCTATTACCTTAGCGAAAAGCGTGCCTTTTGACAAAGCATCCATCTGCAGCCAATAATTGTGAACCAGATAATTAAAAACATCCAAGAGCACAAGAAAATAGATTATTTCTTGCATAGTATACAGGATTTTAGATTGATTATTTTCTTATAAGAAACGGACTAAACGAGTCCTTCAAATAAAACACAAAAGAAAACAAGTAATAAGAATTTGAAAAATATATTAAATGAAGTATCTTTCAGCTCCTCTGCGGTAGATAAAGTACGAGTTTCTCAATCATGTAAGCAGGCATGAGGACATGGAAAGTGTCAAAAAGTAGTCTACATATGCTTGTAGACATCTTTCTTTCTTCTTTGCTTCTTTTTTTTTTTTTCTTGGTCCGTTTGTACACATCAATGTCCAAACTACACCACCTAACTAGAAGTTGAATTTTTTTTTCAAACTAACGTGCATCACAAACACTATTTCATACCGACACCATAACGTCATTAACTTTTCAATGGGATAAAAATCAAGCAAATTAATGACAGTCTGAGCCATCAATCAATTCAGATGTAATCAGATTAAACTTCGTGACAAGCAAACAATTTAAGGAGGAATCAGGAACAACTGGCATCGTAATTTTAGTATCAAAGCTGCTTCCTAAACAAGATACCAATTGGAACATCTGTGGAACTTACCTAGGACAATACAGATAATAAAATCGGGGGATTCTATAGCACTGCAATGAGTACTTTCCAACAAAAAATTGTAGCAGAAATGAGTGCATACATTACTGGCTAGTAACAGATATTTATATGAAAATTCACATGAGATCGCATAAAAGACATTATTTCTCGAAGAATTTTTGTTAGGCATAAAAATTACAAAACAAAAAAGAAAAAAGAAAAAAAAAGTAGAAACTAGTAAAATAAAGTTGCTTACCTTGTATGCAGACTTTGCTGCTAGAGAAGGAATGTTGGCACGCTCTATGAGGATAGAACGAACCACTTCAGAATTTATTCCCTTATCGACCTGTACCCAGAAGTTAATCAATGCATACAAACGTCAAATCATCTTCCAGAAACACTACATGCCACCCGTACATAGCATCCATGAACATGGAAACTTGGAAAGCAAAAACTAATTTTCTGGCTATCAATTATTTTTCTAACATAATCCCAGCTGAGTAACCCCTCCAAGAACAGCACTGAGTCAGCTTATTCTCAACGATCTGAACTTATGTCCCCTCCACAATAAAAAGTATTACATCCAGACCTTTTCGAATACTATGACACAAAATAAGCATTATCAGGCAGCTCTCAACAGCTGTATGAATATAAAAAACAATACATCTCAGCAAGTAAAATTCAAGATACATTTGTAAGAAGGAACAACTGTGTGAAAAAAAAAAAAAAAAAAGAAGAAAATTACGTACCAAAAATTGCTCTAGTCTCCGAATGACAAATTGATGTACCTAAGAAAAACCAGAATAACACGTATACAACCATGATAAATTATGTCAAACATGAGAAGTGAATAACAATTTAATAAAAATAATAACAATAATAATAATAAAAATCACAGCAGGGCTTAAAAATGGAATGACTGAAGTTCCTGGCCCTCAGTCGTCCAAAGCAGCAAACCCCAATCTCCATTATCTTAAAGAGAAAAAGGAGAAAAGAACAACCAGCAAACAGGTACTCAAAAGCAGTAGCAAGCTGCCGAAGAGTTGGGAATTTTGTTAGTTAATGTTACTTAGCTAGTAGGTCTGATAATAAGTTTGAATCTTATAATTCAAATATTGGGGAGTTTGTTAGTACTGATTCTCTGTTTTAGTTGTTTCTATTTTCTAGCAAGGTTGAGAATCAATCGGATTCTCTCCTCTATTTGTTTCTGTAATTTCTGATTTCAATTTACTGAAGAAGTATCTTTTTCTCCCATCAAAGTTTACATGGCATCAGAGCTTTGGCTCTTGATCAGTACTCATCCATGGTGAAGAATGACTCCTCAACAGGGGATGCTTCCGAGGGTATTAGTTTTAATTCGAACATTTCGTTCAACAACCCCAAAAATCCCTATTCCAATTCTCTTCATTTAACCATTGATACGTTAAATGGGAAAAATTATATGGAATGGGCTCAGTTAATGAAACCGATAATTGACGGCAAAGGAACACTTGGCCATCTAACCAGAAAAGTGGAGGCCCACAGCCGATGATCCAAGCAGGAAGATGTGGAGATCCAAGAACTCCTTGATAATTGTGTGGCTAATCAACTCTGGGAACCTGAAATTGGAAAACTGTTTCTGTTCTTGCCAACAGCTAAAGATGTGTGGGATGCGGTCTCTGATACATATTCAGGATTTGAAGAACTCTTCTCAAATTTTTGGATTGAAATCCAAGCTGTGGCAATCAAGGCTCAGGCAGAAAGACAGTGATGTAACTGCTTACTACAATGAAATGATGACACTATGGTAAGAACTTAATTCATGCTACGACAATGAAGGGGATTGTCCCAACAACAGTTTAAGCATATGAAGAGAGAAAAGAATAACAGGGTCTTCGTTTTATTGGCTGGACAAAAGAAGGACCTGAATGAGGTTAGAGGTTGGTCGAAAACCGTTGTCATCACTTCATGAAGTTCTCTTCAGAGGTTTGGAGTGGAGGGGCCCGGCGGCATGTTATGCTCAGTGAGCCTGTACCAAAGGCAGGTCTTGAAATAGAAAACTCTATCATATGACCTCCCCCACCCCTTGCCTCCCAAAATTTAAATTGTGTTGAAATTAGAGAGCACAATAATGGTATAGATGTTTACAAAGTACAAATAAAATTGAAGGCATTATGCTCTTACAAAGTACAAATAAAATTGAAGGCATTATGCTCTTACATTATCAACAGTGCTTTCATCGACTTCTAGTGGCTGGACATCAGCGGCAAGCTGCAGAGCTTGTTTCAAGTCCAGAGCTTTATTTTTCTCCACCAACACTTGGACCTAGAGCAAACAAATCAAGGATTATCATGCATCATTAGATGATTAATAAAACACAAAAAGCATAATACTTACAAGACCGTATGAGATTCTTCGCAGGCCAAATGGGTCATTAGCAGAACGAGGCTGACAACCAGCAGCAAATAAGCCAACAATGCTATCTAATCTGTACAAAGTACATCACATTAAACATTGGCAAGCACCATAGTCGGTTCAAAAACTAACCATAAAGACCATTAACTTAACCAGGAAAGAAGGTAAATGGGAGAGGGGAACGATAAAATCCCACGCATGCACTACAATAAAATATTATGCATCTAAGCCCTCTTATTCGTCTTTGATCCTTCTTGTAGAATAAGGTATTTAAAGTTGAAGGAAGGTTTGGTGCCTTTAACTTTTAATATTTTTTATTAAACCAGCTGCAACAAAAGCAAAGATAATAGCATTTAACCGATGACAATATTGACATTACAAGTTAAAAATTCTTTTATAAGCAAACCATACCACTTTACAGTGTTTAACTACAGTATTCTTATAAAAAAAAAATATCTAGTCCAGCATCTGCCTCATTGAAACAAATATTTATAGGCAGTATGACAATTCACCAAGATGAACTACAAGAAAGGAGAACAACCAATCCTCACAAGCAAGAATAGAAAAAAAATGAAATAAAGAATTAATAACACATCAGCAATCCTTTTTTTTTTTTTTGGGAAAAGAAACTGGAAATATTATAGATTAGAACAAAAAGAGTACACAAAAAGAGGAGATTTTCTCAAACTGGAAAGGGACTACAAAACGGAAAGTCCAAACTCCAATCTAGAAAAACCAATAAAGAACTATGCTATAACATCTATTTGGTAAATAAAGAACATAAAAAAATTGAATAAGGAACCGACTTAATCATCACCTGTCAGCAACGGACAACACTATCCCAGCCTCAGTTTTCGGAAGAATATCTCCCGAGTATCTAGGAAGAGTGATTTCAAATACAGCCTCCGCTATCTGCAATGTGCGAAATGGAAAATAAACGAGGGATCTTAAATAAACCAGAAGCAGAACAAAGCAAACATCTATTGACTACAAATTAATGGATTTAAAATGTGTTTATCCTCACAATAGAAGTTTCATTTTACCTGCATATACATAGAATTCATACATATATATATATATAGAAGCAAGTACAAAGAACATGATACGCAACCTGCTCTGAATAGCCATCTCTAAGAGCATAATGACGAGCCATAATCCCAGCAAGTGATGTAAATTCTGTAACAACTGCAGTAGCGAGATCTGACATAGCAAGTGATGCTGCGTCTTGGACAATTTGATGTGTATTCTCATTCATTCGTAGGGCTGAGCTTAGTTTGCTAACCATACTTTCCACACGTATCATCTTGTCTAGCATTGTACCTAGCTTCTCCTAGTATGTGTCAAATTTGTACAATATTCATGTGAGTCATTGGACCAACATATTCATATACCTTCACAACACATAAATGATTTAGCTTAATTGTCTCTAATCAATTCTGAGTCTATATAAAATTTCGTCGCTCAAAAATGCATCAATTTTCTCATTTTTCACTTTGGATTCTGAAAACAATCCCTTGGAATTTTTATTTTAGGAGGGTTCCTAGTGATAGAAAATTAGGAGAGGTCTTGGTATTTTTGGGGTGTTTGGAGCAGGTGAACTTAAGCGAGTATATAGCAGATATATGGTTATGGGAGCAACGTTCAAAGCTGTTTTCCTGTAAATCTCTTTCAATTTCTTGATCGATGATCAATTCCTTCCTTCTTTCAATTTTTGGTCATTTTATTTAGAAGGCTCTGTTTCTACTAAAGTACAAGTGTTTAATTGGCTACTTGCTTTAAGTAAACTTGGCACTCATGATTTGTTACAAAGGAGGAAGCCTTATTTATATTTTTCTCCTGGTTGGTGCATCAAAAGTATTGGCAAGACCGTAGATTATCTCTTTCTTCACTGTCCATTTTCGTCAAATATTTGGTACTGAATGTTGGGGCACTTTGGATCTGAGTGGGTGATTACCTGTGGGCCGTGGATGTTATCAATGAGACTTACTTTATGGGAGGGGCAAAAACAACAAGAGGCTTTGGAATGTTGCGACACTTGCGGTCACTTGGGCACTGTGGCTAGAGAGACAATAGAATTTTCGAGGATGTAGGGGGAGACGTTAGCAAAGTTTGGGACAGAATTAAGTTTTGGGTCGCTCTATGGATTTTCCAATCTAAAGACTATTTTGCATTTTCTTTCTCTGATTTCTTAAGAGGATGGGATTTAGTTTTAAAATGACTCCAGTTCTTTTAGTTGGTTTGTTTCTGTTTTTGGTGAACTTCTTGTCCCTTGCTGTATACCTATTCAGGTTTTAATAAAAACTTCTCGTTTCTTATCAAAAGATTAAAAAAAAAAAAAAATTGTCTTTTTTATTGCATAACACAATATCATGTTATTTATTTAATCATGGCCAAAAAAATCATTTCCTACACAAAAAGAAAAAGGAGTTACATGAAAAAGGATCCCTTTAAGTTGGCTTCGGAATTCTGAAAATCTTTTCCGTGTATCCATCCCGTAGAAAAACTTGGCATCCTCATAACGTGCTCTGCACACGTTTGAAAAGGTTTGGTCCATCAGTGAAACTTTATAGAAGGGAAAAAACTAACGAAAGCATTTTCAAGGCCTAATTCCCATGTAATGCAAGAATGAAGCTCAGGACTACAGCCAATTTTCCATTCCAACAAATGAACGATCAAGCAAGTAATGATCATTTTTTTCAAGGGACCTGATTTTCTTTCTATGTGAATAAGCAAATGAATGGTTAAGATGCTCTACCAAGAAAGAGAGATAGTGGTCAGATGCATCGTTACCTAAGTACAGCTTCATTTCCTTTTTTTACCACCTTCTCATCGATTACTCCATTTGCCACCTAAAAATAAAATAATAAGCTTTTGCCAATACCAAGGCGACAATTAGGTTAAGACTCATAGGCAAGCGTCTTACAGCAATGAAGTATGGCAACAACATTCCGTTGTCATCGGTCAAGGCAAAATACTTTTGATGTTTCTGCATGACCTGCATGCATATAGTATAAAAGTCTTAGCAGATTGAAGAAAAGGTTAGGCACACACAAGCATGCATATGCACAAACACACTCTTGGTTGTGTATCTTTAAGATTCCAATCTTTAAGGACATCAAACTAATTAGTTCAAATTAGTTCAAAGGTTAAACAACTTACCATAGTCAGAAGATCATTTGGAAGCTCTAAGAAGGATTCTTTGAATGCTCCAAGAACAGGGACAGGGGCCTCAACCAGATTTGCAACCTAAATATCTTTTTTCAGTTAATTTACTAAACAGTGCTTGTAATTTACAACCTAGTTCATTATTGTCACAACTTTTATAAGACCAAACAAATTCCAACGGAAAAAAAATTTATACACAAATAAAAGTCATTCCTACCTCATT
The DNA here is from genome assembly GCA_946598075.1 of Artocarpus hirsutus. NCBI lineage: Eukaryota > Viridiplantae > Streptophyta > Magnoliopsida > Rosales > Moraceae > Artocarpus > Artocarpus hirsutus. The sequence goes on along the minus strand of CAMOHE010042849.1, from coordinate 46,703 downwards.
AAGTAATCCCTCCTGAATAACAACATTTCCCTTAACACTTTTCGCTAGTGAATTGGACTGCTCCAAAATTCTTTTCTTCCGTTCCTGGGCAAAAGTGACTTGTCAAAAATACTTTGGGAAAATAGTTATAAAAAATTCAAAAAAGATATAAGAGTCCCACATTACTTTATGATACCTCAATTTCGATATTAATTCCAGCATTCCTCATCTGAACAGCATAAGACTCTGCAGTTTCTACCTATAACATGCATTCAAGTGCCTTAGACTATGAAAGTGTGAAAGAGGTAAAAAAATATAGAATTACCCTAAACTGGAAATGCACTACTAGGTACATACGTGGTTAAGATTTTGTGGAGACAAATTATACATCATATTCTGCACAAAAGGCCACATATATGCATTTTTCTTTAACTACAAAATAGGAAATATTCTAACCTAGTTAATTCAGGTCCCTCTGATGAAGGGATTTTCCTAATTACCCACCTAATTCTAGGGATACACAGTTATTACACCCCTTCCAAAAATACACACATTACAATTTCCAGCGATGCTTCAGCTATCAGTGAATAATAACTTTAAGAGAATAGTAGAGGAAGTTGAATACGGTATTACACAATAACCAGAGTTTTCTCACATACCATAAATGTAGCTGAACGAGTGTTACGAAGACCATAGGACTTGTTCCCACTACCAAAAAAAAGGAAAATGGTTTTTTACCTGGTAAGTTTACATTAATGTGCTAAAAAATGAAAAAGAAAACCCGCAGACAAAGCAGTAGTTATACAATACCATAAATAAACAAACAGACAAGCAGTTCAGAACAGAAAACTTGTCAATTTACAAATATATATATATATATATATTGTGGCACATTTTACTGATGTGTCTGTGCAACTTAATAAATTGAGTTGAAAAGGCTCATCAACAAAGACTTGGCAGATAAGAATGCATTACAGATATAATTTCAAATGGCTACATAAATAACAATCTTTAAACATCTCTAAATACACTATTATCTAGGAACAGCTAGCATTGTATCTAATAAAAATAACAACAACAACAATTAACTCTGGATACATTATTACCTTAGAATTCCAGCAAACGTAAATGGAACGACTACACCTCCATGGAGAGCCAATATCCAGCGAATGGGTCTGCTAAACATAACCTGCATCAGAACAACAGATCAGACAGGTCTGTCCTTTATTTATCAAATAAAAGTGGGGGAAAATGGCCAATGTCCCCAACCTTAGATAATTTCAATAAAAGGTGGAAAAACAAAATCACCAAATAGGACATAAGAAGAGTTTAGTAAATTGATCTTCAAGGTTACATCTAGACTACAGCTCCCCATGATTTCACTCCTAACAAACCAGGAAATCTTCTCGAAATAATTCAGTAGAATTAGATGTATGATTAGGGAACTCTAACGAGAACACATACTCAGAATCTCATGGCCATGTTACTGTTTTCCATAAAAAATCTATAGCCTCGACCAACAAATAAAGGTAAGTTGATTAGTAGATTGCAACAGAGTTTTTTTTTTTTTTCCCCTCCTCTCAAAGGAACCTATACAATCAAAATTCAAGCTTCCACAAAAATAGCAAAATTAAAATTGTACGAACCTGAGAGTTCCACCGCATTGACTTTGGGAATGATATTTTAGAGATGGTACTGGGCAAATCCTCAGACAAAACCTGAGACGGGAGGGGGGAGAGAGAGAGGAGGAGGAGGAGGAGGAGAAGAAGAAGAGAAAAACATAACAAAAAATAAAAAAATAAAACCTTCATGTTAGGGCAAACATAGAACAATTTCATCATGAGAATTTAATCTATTCGTTTAGAATTTAATCTAGATGCAAACTTTCAAAAAGAAAAGCATCAAGACCTTCAAGGCTGGTTGGGAAGACTCCTTTACTCGAGCGTAAACATATTCTGTTTTTCCTGCAGTAGAAAACAACCTCCTGAAATTCCGTGAAGGCATGACATATGAATGGCAATTAAAAAGAAATGTAAATTATGGTTGATAAAAAAAAAAAAAAAAAAAAAGAGGCAAAATTCTGATATTGGAATGGAAGCGTGCTATGCTTTCATGGCTTATTTTCCTGCCCTTTGAGCCACAACAAACATCACAGGTAAGCATATTGCTGCCGTACTCTCAACTTTGAGTCCACCAGTGTGTAATCCACTTGGTGGATAACTTCATGAAGCACATAAGAATTATGTATAATAAAAAAATGTTGGAAACCGAAACTAATATCCCACGGATACAGGGATTTTTTTAGGAATGTTAGTTTAGCTTTTTATCCTTCCTGATTTGTATTGTTAGTTGAGAGTATCTTATTAGTTCCTATTCTTTAGGATTTTCGTTTTCATAGGAAAGTAGTTACCAAGAATATCTATGATTCCTTGTTCTAGTTGCTATAAAATCTATACACTCGATAGTTATCAATAAGAGAGAAAAATATTTCACTCTCAATCTCTGGTTTCATGGTATCAGAGCCAGACTATCCACCGGAAAAAATTCGTTCATCAGCCAACCCATATTGAGTGTTACCATGTCAAACACCAACTCACCCACAGCGGAGTCTAATTCTACTCTAGCTGTAATAAATTCCCAATTACCCTCTGTTTCCAGCCTTTCCGAAAACCACTCAATTCAAATCACCACCCACAAACTAAATGGAAGTAATTTCCGGGAGTGGTGTCAGTCGGTCTTATTGGTAATCAAAGGCAGAGGCAAATTTGGATATCTGACAAGTGCAACAGCAGCGCCTGAACCAGGTTCGGCTAATTATGCTATGTGGGAGGCAAAAAATTCTACTGTGATGGCATGGCTAATAAACTCAATAGAGCCTAGAATTGGACGACTTTATCTTTTCTACCAAACGGCGAAGGAAGTCTGGGATGTAGCAAAAGAGATGTATTCGGATATTGAAAACATCTCGCAAAGTTTCGAAATACGATCGGCTATTCGCAACACTAGTCAAGGCACCTCATCAGTCACAGAGTATTCTAGTACTCTTTTGAAACTGTGGCAGGAAATAGATTTATTTTATGAAGTCACCTGGAAGTGTTCGGATGATGGAATGCTGTACAGAAAAATGCTAGAGAAGGACAAGATTTTTGACTTTCTCCATGGACTGAACCATGAGCTTGATGAGGTAAGGGGACGTATTCTTGGTATGAAGCCTTTACCCACGCTTAAAGAAGTCTTTGCAGAACTCAGGCGTGAGGAAACTAGAAAGAAAGTGATGTCCTCCTCACCACAATACACAACGACAGAGGCTCAAGGATCAGCTTTAGCCACTACTCGGAATGCAGCAAGTGGTTCGATGGCTCAAATCGGAAAGAAAAAGCAGTTGTGGTGTGAACATTGCAAGAAGCCGTACCATACCAAGGATACATGTTGGGATATCCATGGTAAACCAGCAGATTGGAAGCCAAGAAGTCATCGACGAAACATCAAGAAGGCCTATGTAGCAGAAGTAACAGCAAGTACTGCTTCACAACCGTTCACGGCAGAACAAATGGAGGCTCTTCGAAAGCTGTTAAACACATCAGTCAGCAAAGAGTTCAATCCTACATCCCCAGGTTCCTCTGCTCTAACAGCTCACAAAGGTATTATATCCTCCTTGTCTTACAAAAACCCACAGAATGCTTGGATAGTGGACGCAGGTGCATCTGACCATATGACAGGTTCCAATGCAAGGTTAAGCAATTATAAACCTTGTAATGAAAATATAGATATTACAGTAGCAGATGGAACCACGTGTAAGGCAACAAGGAGAGGAGATTTGGAAGTTTGTGGTTTGAAATTGAACTATGTTCTTCATGTTCCTGAGCTAAAGTGCAATTTAATTTCAGTGAGCAAAATAACCAAAGATTTGAATTGTTCCATAACCTTCTTTCCTTCTCACTGTGAATTTCAGGATTTGTCACTAAAGAAGACGATTGGGAGTCCTGAGGAGCGAAGTGGCCTCTATTATATGTCGATTGTTGAGCCTCCACCAAGGCTAAAATCATCTAGTGTACGTTCTTTGTTTTCTGATTCAAACGTCAAACTCTAGCACAATAGATTAGGGCATCCTAGTTTTTTATATTTAAAACATTTGTATCCTCATTTGTTCATCAATAAAGATCCTTTATGATTTCGTTGTGATCATTGTATTCTTGCAAAACAAACCCGTATATCTCATCCACCTCACACATACAAACCATCAACACCATTTCACTTGGTTCATTGTGATGTGTGGGGACCAGCCCGGGTATCAAATTTAACGGGGGAAAAATGGTTTGCTACTTTCATTGATGACCACACTAGGGTTAGCTAGGTCTACCTTATGCGAGAAAAATCAAAGGTGACTAATATTTTTAAACAATTCCATAAACTTGTTACAAATGTGTTTCAATCTTCTCTTCATATTCTTCGCACAGACAATGCTAGGAAATACTTTTCTCATGAGTTAAATGCATATCTAAATGAGTACGGGATACATCATCAAAGCTCATGTGCCTATACTCCCCAACAAAACGGGGTTGCAGAAAGAAAAAACTGTCACTTACTTGAGGTTGGTAGGTCAATCATGTTTTATAGTAATATTCCACATTCTTTCTGGGGAGATGCAATTCTCACTTCCACATATCTCATTAATCGTCTTCCATCCAAAGTTCTGCAGTACCGTACTCCTCTTAGTGAATTGATGTCAGTATTTCCTTCTTCTCGGGTCCTTAATTCTCTTCCACTTCGAGTCTTTGGATGTGTTGTTTTTGTCCATAATACTCAAAAAACTCAGGGTAAACTTGATCCAAAAGCTCTAAAGTGCGTCTTTCTTGGGTATTCCTCTAAGCAAAAAGGATACAAATGCTATCATCCCTCGTCCAAAAGGTTTCTGGTCACATGTAATGCTACATTTATTGAGGATCAAAGTTTCTATTCCCAAGTTAGTGTTCAGGGGGAGACATATACCAGGGGAGACCAACATTGGGACCCAACCATCTCCATGCCGTACATGACCTCATGTTGTTCCTACTCTACCTGTGTCCAATAGAAATGGTAGTGATCTAGGTCAAGGGGCAGAACTTAATACCACAAACCAAAAACCAATTTTGGTTTATTCTAGGAGACCACGAGCTCCTGTGCACGCCCATGAACCTGAATCAATTACAAATCCACACACCTTGGACAGTCAAGAGGAGGATGAGGCGGCTGAAAAGGAGGCTGAGGAAAATGAATTGGTGAAAATAAATGAGGTAAGTGATTTAGATCTTCCTGTTGCTACACGAAAAGGGGTAAGATCTTGTTCAAAAAATCAAAAATATCCAATCTCAAATTCTTTGACATATGCCAAGCTGTCAAGTAGTTTCAAAGCTTTTGTTTCTGAAGTTGATAAGATTCAAGTACTTAGAAGTATTCATGAAGCTCTTCAAGATCCAAAATGGAAAGCAGCTGTGTTAGAAGAAATGAGGGCTCTACATGATAATCACACTTGGGAGCTTGTGGAACTACCAGAAGGGAAGAAAGCCGTGGGCAACAAGTGGGTATTTACAGTCAAATAAAAACCAGATGGAACTGTGGAAAGATACAAGGCAAGACTTGTAGCACAAGGGTTTACTCAAACCTATGGTATTGACTATGAAGAAACATTTGCTCTAGTCGCCAAGCTTAACTCCATCAGAGTATTGTTGTCCTTAGCTGCAAACCTAGACTGGGAACTGCACCAACTTGACATCAAGAACGCATTCCTCAATGGTACACTAGAGGAAGAAGTATATATGAGAGCTCCTCCTGGATTTGAGACACAAGAAGAAAAAAACAAGGTATGTAAGTTAAAAAAGTCCCTATATGGTCTTAAACAATCTCCTAGAGCCTGGTTCACCAGGTTAGCATGGTGATGAAGCAGTTCAGTTACACACAGGGACAAGTAGATCACACCTTGTTTGTGAAGAAGAATTGATCTGGTAAGCAAGCTATTCTGATAGTGTATGCAGATGATATTGTAATTACAGGAGATGATGAAGGGGAAATCATAAATCTCAAGAAACAACTTCAAGTTGAATTCAGAATAAAAGATCTAGGAGCTCTTAAGTACTTCCTCGGGATGGAGATTGCAAGTCAGAAAGAAATTTTCATATCACAGCGAAAATATACTCTGGATCTTCTTAAGGAAATAGGGAAGCTCGGACGTAAACCAGCCAGTACACCTTTAGAGCGGCATTGGAAGCATCAGGTTTCTGAAGAAGATTCTCCAGTTAATAGAGAGAGCTACCAACACTTGGTGGGAAAGCTAATTTATCTATCACTGGCAAGACCAGACATTGCCTTTAGTGTGAATATTGTTAGTCAATTTATGCATGCTCCCACAAAGAGGCATATGCAAGCAGCAAATCAAATCCTGAGATACCTCAAAGGAAGTCCAGGCAAAGGGTTACTGTTCAAAAAAACGGATGCTAGTGATGTGATTGGATTCTCAGATGCAGATTGGGCAGGTGCAATTGAAGATAGCAAGTCAACTACAGGATATTATACAAAAGCATGGGGAAATTTGGTAACTTGGAGAAGCAAGGAACAATCAGTAGTTGCTCGGAGTAGTACAAAAGCTGAGTATAGAGCTATAGCTCGAAGTACATGTGAGCTCATTTGGATACAGAGGCTAATGGTAGATCCGAACATGACTATAAACGAGCCCATGAAGTTGTACACGGACAGTAAGTCAGCCATTAGTATTGTACACAATCTAGTGCAGCATGACAGGATGAAGCATGTAAGGATAGATCGAAACTTCATCAAGACAAAGATAGAGAACCGGACTATTGCATTGTCATACATCCCTCCCGAGTCACAAGAGGCTGATGTTTTTACCAAAGCACTTCAAAAGTCAAGTTTTAGTTCTTGTATTTCCAAGCTGGGAATGATTGATATCTATTCACCAGCTTGAGGGGGAGTGTTGGAAACCGAAACTGATATCCCACAGATTTAGGGATTTTTTAGGAATGTTAGTTTAGCTTTTATCCTTCCTGATTTGTATTGTTAGTTGAGAGTAACTTATTAGTTCCTATTCTTTAGGATTTTCGTTTTCATAGGAAAGTAGTTACTAAGAATATCTCTGATTCCTTGTTCTAGCTGCTATAAAATCTGTACACTCGATAGTTATCAATAAGAGAAAAATATTTCATTCTCAATCTCTGGTTTCAAAAAAAAAATACAATGACATAAGCCACCCCTACGTTTCCATATTCGGTAACTTAGCCATGGAGGTGTAGTGAGCTTGTCCTGAATAAATAGGTAGAACTGCGGGCATAAAAAGAAGCATATGCATCCACCACGAAAGCAACTAAAAATCATGGCAGATTAACTCCATGCATTCCAGAAGAGGATAGAACAAGTCAGTATAAAAATTATCATACCACAGAATCAATGATCATGTTTATATGCCTAACCGTCCGAAAAGACACAAGAAAAAAGCAGAAAGAAAAAGATCGTGTAGATTTGTCATCGGGATAGATATGATTAATCATTAAAAACAATCCAAAGACAAATAAGGAGAAAATTATAATATGGCCCTGAGGTCACAAAGACCCTCATTTTGTCAATTCAAGACACATTTACGTAGCTTTTCACTTGATCCTAGAGACAATTTTTTCTTCCAGCTACCAACTTTAAAGAATAAAGACAATGCCACAAAATATAAAGCAAAGAGATAAAAGTTGAGTGGAAAAGTACATTAACTTTGAACTCAAAACCATGTACTAATGTGCAACCTTTGAAGACTCACCATCAATCTTCTTATATAGTGAGTTAAATGGTACAGAATACCTACGGGAAAAACCCTCACCGGCCTGACATTACACAATAGGGTAAATTCAATTAATATTCAGTAAACCTACCACAAAATACATAAATATTTTATCACATTAAGTAGGTGAAACGTATATTAGCTGTAAAGAGATAGGTGGGTGTGTTTGTGTGTGTGTGTGCATGGATACTAATACATATTTGGTTCATTATTTGATGCAACCAATCACTTCTTTACAAGCAATGAGCCAACTCCAGTAGTCAAATCGTTGGATGAACAAACAATTCTACCAGGCATGAAATCAAAAAAGGAAATTTTTCTATGAAAGCTAACACCTTAGTCAGATTTCCTTCATCATCAAATGCTTTCGAAGCAGGAGGTCCTCGAACCTCAACCTCATTCTCCTCTTGTTTAGTGCAAAGGTTCTCAACAAAAACCTAAAAAATCGTCAATAGTATTTTTAAAATCCTGCAAATCAAACTTAACAAAAACACAAAGAAATATACATAATTTTCTGTAATTTCCCCCACATATCCAGTTTGAGCGTCAAGAACACAGGGGCTGCATCAAGTGTCATAGTACTACAACATTTTTTCACATTAAATATTCCAACAGATAGAACTGAATGACAGTGTGCGGGAAATCTACAACTACAACCATATTTCAAGACGTGAAATATGACATCTAAAGAGTGTCATGCCAAAAGGCTAAACATGACATAGGGCTTGAAGCTAATGCATATAAATCAAGAATTGCAAAGAGAGATACCATACCACCAGTCTGCGAGGCGTGCCAAAAGCTTGTACTTCTCCATGGTTCAGTCTTTGCTTATCCAATAACAGCCGTATTAAATCTTTCAGCTGCAAGGACCAACTCAACACAAGTTAGAGAATGTCTAAAACAGAAAAGGCACATACTCGAGAAAGCTTATCACCCTCCTTGTATACTTGTTGTTCCACGTAAATAACATATCTCCTGTTTTTGGTCCTAAAAAGAGGGTTAATAGAACAGAAACCTTAATTTAAAAAGTGTGGAGAGAGACAGGAAGAGAAGGAAAAGAAACAAGAAGTTACGAAATACAAAAGGAACAAAATAATATTTGGGCTGCAATTAGCAGCAGCTGACCACAATCTGTGAAATAAAAATAAAGAAGCACATAACTTAAGAGGTGACGATAAGCAGAAGTGTTTTAAAGAATGACAGTAAATAGGAAGTAAAAACTATGATCTATAAAATCAGCCTCTATTTCTTATTCTGAACAGTTTTGGCAACGGACTAAATGTCAGTCCTAAATTACTGCTCTATCGCATGAGCAAAAAGCCCATGACCTAGGACATCTAGATTTTGTTACAATAGTAGTTAAATACAAAGAAAGATCACATAAAAAGAATATGAGATTCTTAATATGAGAATGAATTATACTTGTTGGCTAGCGTCAACAACATCTTGAGGGGGTATCTCTTCTGTCCCAATTTCAAGAACAAATAATCCTGAATCATCACAGACCTGCAACACAAGTCAACCATAAAATAGAAACTGGACAATAAGCAAAAATAAAGCAAACTGACATCTCAACTGTTGAAAAAGTGTAAGGACAATTTGGCATGGCAAACAGCGAAGTATTCACATAGTACCTAACATTTACAATATCAAAAAATAAATTGATTAACAACGAAATCTTAGTTGACAAGTAAACAGTGCCATTCATATTTCATAATGAAAGGTCCAATGAAAATGCCAAATGTATATATACGTGCAAAACACGGACGAGTATGGACACATTTGCAATTATGGATACACAAACACATACGACCACAATTGTTTGGCCTGCAAATACTTTTTTTTTTTTTTTTTTTTGAAATAGAAACACAGAAATTTCATTGATGGGAAAAATGGTGTACAATCAAAACAGAGGAAGAGATTGGCTGCAAATACTTTTATCGAAAAAGGTTATTCTTTTTTTAGCTGAAAGTGCTACTATAATAAGTTAAAACATCAGAGAGCCTGTTTTTTTAAACAGTCACATAACATCTGTGTGATCCAAACAGTTGTGGTCTAATAACCTGTTCTCCAAGAGGACACTATGAGCAGTTTAATCTGATAGATCGTTACAAGATTTAGTACCAACAATGTCTCAGTCGTTTTAAGAGATGTTTGCACTACGACAATGAATGCTTAAAAAAGAAAACCTCAGACATAAGGATAGGCCTTATCGGCTTAAGATGGCTGTTGTAGGATACAGCAGAAAACTGAATAAAAGTTGAAAGATCAATATGTGAAAACTGACCCTTTCCGCAGCTGCCTCCACAAGCTCTTTAGGACATACAAGATTAACAGGTTCAGAAACAATGCCTAATGGATGTCCAAGGGATTCCCTTGTTTTCAACCAAAGCTGTGCACATTGACGAGCTAAACTGATAGCAAAAAGAGAATTAAACATAAGCATTAAGCTTATAGAAGCCACTCGCTCTACCGTCACCAATGAATTTTAGAAATAGAAATATAAATCACTGAAAAATAAATATTGTGGGTTGTTATGTCATGTAGGAACAGAAACTGCATCATTTTTTTCCTAAATTTAACAGCCTAAGACAGTATCAGTATCAAAACATGGTAAGTCCCAGACACAATGCAAAGTTATGATTACCTACGCATCCGGCCAAAATATCGAGCACGCTCTGTCACCCCAACAAAGCCTCTTGAATCCAAGATGTTAAAAGTATGTGATGTTTTGAGAAGCTGATCATACCTAACAGGAAATATGAAAGAAGTATCTAAACCAATAAGAAATAACGATTAAAATGTATCAATTAAAAAAAATGAAAAGGGGAATAAAAGCTAAAACATACGCAGGGATTGCTAGACCAGAAGCAAGCAAAGAGCGAGATTCTTCCTCAAAAAAATCAAAGTGTTTTTGAAGATGATCCACGCTGGCATGCTCTAGATAATAGGCGCTCATTTCTTTTCTGGAACAGATATACATATATTAGTCATTTATCCTTCACGACCAGAAAGTCCCATGTTCAATCTTGAAAGCTGACATGAAAAAGGTGAAAGTAACAACTAAAAGGGAGGATGAAGCTGTATATCAAAATGTTTCTGAAGACAATGAACGCTGGAATGCTCTAGATAATAGGCACTTTTTTCTCCCGTCAAATAGACGAATACGAATCCAGGTTTCCAGAGGTTTGTATCGTATAACTCGTTTGCATTGGGTTTAAATGTAATGGAACAAATATGAATATAAGAAGATCAAGGGATTCGCAGCGTTGTATTTTAGGCCTTTTTATTGCACAATGTACATTGAGAATTTCTAATCAAGCTCAGATGCAAGCAAGATATCAGCCGAAAGAAATACTCAGCAGCATAAGTAAGTAATTTACTCATTTTCCATGAACAGCTCCCCATAAGTAATTCCGTCAGCATACTGAATTTTCTTAAAATGGTCCACTCCCTGCAATTTAATCAGGTTTTTGGTCAAGTGGATAGTAGAAAAGCAACAATAAGAAGAGAAAGTAACAAAACTAACCTGCAGTAACATGAGGATACGCTCAAGGCCATAAGTGATTTCAACCGATACTGGCAACAATTGAAGACTTCCAGCCTATATATATATATATATATATAGAGAGAGAGAGAGAGAGAGAGAGATGTAAAAGTTTAGGAACTAATTACAAAGCATTAAACACATAGACACGTTGAATAAAAAGTCACACTGCTTTTTAGACTCCAGAATATGGAACCTGCTGGAAGTAGGTAAATTGGGTAATCTCCATTCCGTCCATCCAAATTTCCCATCCCAGACCCCAAGCACCAAGAACCTAAAAGAAATTATCCATCGGAATAAAAGCAGTAGCTTAGCCAAACAATCCAGAGTATCAATTAGTATAACTCTAATTAACATATATGTGTGTGTGCGTGTCTGTGTGCCTGTATGTATGTATGTAAGTAAACTTATGTCTTTGGTTTTGTATCGGGAAAAAAAAAACACACACACACACAAATGCAAGCATGCGTGAGTAAACTTATGAGGTTTTGCATCCAAAAACAAGCAAAAAAAAAAAAAAAAACTGTTGCAAAAACAGTAGTAAAAGTAATAATAACAAGTTAAATTCCATCTCATTAGGCTCTTATAGAAGTACAAAAAATCAATATAGATGAATGATATTACCGGGCTCTCCCAGTTGTCCTCCACAAACCTAATATCATGTGCACGAACATCGATACCTGTCGTTCAAATAAAATGCTCATGCCAAAAGTTAGATGAATGACACAGAAACACATCGCAAACATTTTACACAGAACTCAACATATATTTGATTGTAAACCAGAATAGGAATATCTTATAAGAACTCAAAATAATGTTGATTATACACCACAGAAGAAACATTTATCTTATCAGAAAACCATTACAGTTTAGCATTCAGTTTCTGAAAATCACAAATTTTAACTGTAGAGAAGTTTGTTTCTGAAAGATCTCAAACCCTATGTTCTCTGAAAGAACAGTTGCAGAATCTCATTAATAGCATTTTATATGATCCAAAGTGCATGAGTCATTGGGTTCCCTCCCTTTGCAAGGTTGAGTTCTATTCAATGGGTTTGTAACAATTGGTACCAAAGCCAGTCCACCATGTCTCGGATTCAAGTTAAAGCAGTTGCATTATAGGTTGGATTAAAATGCGTCACTGAAAAAGACAAAGTGTCGAATACCAACAGTTAAGCAAAGCCGCCAAAGAGAAAAGGGTCACTGTGGTTTTGTAAACCTTGCCTATGGATGGGGTGACTTGGGAACGGCTGCTACCCGATAGAAGGCGGGATCTGCAAAGTCACCTAGTTGGAAACATAGGCTGCCGTGGATGGTGGTTGCAAAGCGTGGTGGAATGTTAGATACTAAAAGTTCCGAGATGATATAATTAAAAGTAAATATAGGGTTAAGCCCTAGAGTAAGCTAGTTTTGCAAGGGTGAGTTCTGTTCTATAACCAAATTGATAGGATTCTTGGCCAAAACTCAGAATATGAACTGAATTGTAACTTTTATTGAAGAAGAAATATGAAATTCTGCAGATTATTAACTCACAAACCCTAACTGGGTTGGTATTCAAAAGACCAACCCCTCTCCCCGCTTGGTTTTCCAAAAAAATTCCCAATTAACCAAAAACCACCTCTCATTATTTACTAATTTTTTTTTTAAGAAACATGGATATCTTGTTAAAAGAATTATATACAAGAGATATTAACAAAGAAGAGGAAAGAGACTTCCCTTGCAAAAGAAAAGGAAGCAAAACTAGATAGTGGGACCTGAATCTCTAATCAAATCCAAAAAAGTGAACTAAAATCTTTCTCACTATGGATCCACAACGCTGTCAAGTATTTGATTTTATCCCAAATAACTGTACACTCAAATTCCGTGATTTCTCTCGAACCATACTCCCTACAACCTTTCCTAATGAATTTCTCCTTGAACCGGAACCTGACCATAAAGTAGACTCCAATATCCCTTTACATCTCTTAGACATGACCCAAGAGAGGCCCAGTTCCTTCAAAAATAAAAACCAAAGTTTACATGTGAAGGGACATGAAGAAAAAAATGATCCAGCATCTCCCCGTCATTTTTGCATAAACGCACCACCCCAGGGAAATACTGACCTCTCATTTATACCACTAATTCTTCTAGGACACTCTCACTGCTAACAATATTCTAACAGCTACTAACAAACTAAACCCAGATCCTATCAAGCTTCTGTTAGTGAATCCATTGTTACTAATTTTTGACATATACAAATTATCCTTTGGACAAGTAAAAATATCAGTAAAGGGTTCAAAGAAATATAGGGCATCTGAGTGATGATTCCAGGAAGGAAAAACAAGAAAAAAAGAATACTCGCGTACAAACCTATATATTCTTAAACAGGATCGAATACTATTTTTGGCATGAATATATATCATCCCACTTTCTGTGATTTAAAAAAGCTTCAAGTATCACTTCATCCATTACAAAAATGGCTTCAAGGACAAGTACATATAAGTATGTTATGGTCATTGCTAATAGAAATTAACAGCCCACAAGCTCTTCTTAGAATTTGAACTTGTAGGTAATGCTAGGACACGTAATGTCCAGAAATTTAATAATAAGCAATCCCACGTTATCTCATTCAAAAATCTTTTTCTCTTTCCGTAGAAGCAGTCAAGTACAATAATCTAATCACATTTGGCCTACGGCCTTTAATCTGGTTAATTGATAGCCAAAAATATAAAAGTAATTCTACTTTCTGCTCAGAAAATAAGGGGAGAAAAACCATATTGAATGTCTGCCTCCTGAGAAGTTGAAAAAAGATAGAGATATGATATTCTTTTATCAGTCACTTAAAAAAATAAAAAAATAAAAAAAAAATTCTTTAAAAGACTACTTCAAAAATTAAGACGCTTTTCAATTTCAAAAAAGAAAGTTAAAAAACAGATCCATTTATCCATCTCCAAAAACAGCAAAATCAACACCAGAAATTTCCAGAAGTTGCCAAAGCATGATAAGGACCATACGATGACAATGTATTCCACGCGAATATGGACATATACAGATGTGTGTGTGTGTACATACATACATACATACATACATATACGTATATATATACACATACTACACATTTATATATTTATACATAACGAAATATATCCTTCGAAATATTCCACAAACAGAAAGTCGAGTTACAACCTAATGCTGATAGGCTGCCAATGAAAAGGTCTTGTGAATTTCCTGGATCAGGCTTTAATATAACCTGAGATAGATACAAATGTAGCGAAACTCAACGGTAGAACTTCCACTAAGCTCCATGTATAAAAGTATATGCTCAATAAAAGAAGTTGTACTTACCTGAAATTGAGTGTGTCTTTGGAGCCTGTTGGGGTTTTCACCATAACGACTATCGTCTGGCCGGATACTAGGCTCCACATACCTACAATCAAAAGTTTACTGTAGCACTTAACCACTTACACTAGTAAATTTCGAGGGCCCAGCACCACCATTAATGCAATCATCAACTAAAAAAAAGAATAGAGAAAGTGAGGAAATACATAGTCTGTTCACCACCCATTGGATAAGAAACAATAGTTCATTGTATTGATAGACATTAAATTAGCTGACCAAATTGTGTTTCAACATTTCATCATAAGAGAAAAGAAATAAACTAAACTTACGGGCAAAAACTTAAAAATAAAATATAGCCAAGAAAAAACTTGAGATGGGAACCAAACAGCTAGGTGACATAAGCATATCTACAAAATATCAACATCAGAATATATTTTTCCATTTTGTTCTGAATAAGACAATAGATCAAATTAGATGCCTTAAAATCTTTAATTGTTGCACGACTAAATAAAATGTGCACAAAAAAGGTACAGTTACCATTGATTATTGGATGATAGATATTCTAATTTTGAACTTACGAGAACACAATAAAATTTTCATTTCACCATAAATCACTCAGCTCTGCCCAACGGCATATTCTCCCATGCACCAGAAAGAAAAAGAAAAAGAACAAGGGAAAAAAAGGAGCATTTAATTCTAATTTACAAGGTTTGATTTATTGTGTTCCCCTCTTTCACAACCTAGCATGTCTTAGCAACAAAAAAGGAGCTTGGCCTAGCATATTGATCTTCATGGTTAATAGTTAATCTAAAAATGTAGAACATGTTGCCACATACATCTAAAAATAAAGCCTTGTCAGAGGCAAGGGATATAAACTGCAAGAGATGGTAACACTATCATTCGGCAAAATCAATACAAATTTAGTGAATGTTAACATATGTATTTGTTACAATAAACTTACGCATACTTACGCAACATTCCACGGTTCTGGACCAAGAACCCTTAAGTATGTCAAAGGATTCATAGTCCCGGCACCAACCTGATCAATACAACCGAAACTCAGTAAGGCAAAAAAAGTCATGGACGTTAGTTTTATAGGTAGCAAAAAAAAAAAGGAAAGTAAAAATTGGGATAACACCCCAACTACGACTTTTCAACTGAAACAGCATTCCATTAATATGCTACAGCGTGAACAATTTTCTGAATAATTATGAGATGCTAGTATCTCTTGACTTTGCTGTGGAAAATACTTTCAATCAAGATAAATTTAAGAAGAAAAATGGAATAATTATAGCATTAGCAAATAATAAATAATATGAAGAGGGAAAAACATGAATCTAAAGCAAAAATGACGTTCACCTCGGTGTTGCTACATTGCATTATGGCACAACCAACTGAAGCCCAATACTCCTGTACCGTCAATGATTTGGCATGCATGAATAAATATTATAAAAAATATAATTCTTAATCTGTCTTTACATTTCTGAACGTAAAGAACCAATAGCCAAAAGTTTAGTCATGAAAAACTTTTTTAATTAACTATAAGCCATGTTCTCATGATCGCAGAAGCACATTTAGCACATTCATTTAGCTTTCATAGCTTTTTTTTTTTTTTTTCACCTATCACCGAAATTCAGTTACATGATGTCAATATGTATTAATTAACCAACCTTAAAAAAAATTATTCAACCTCCAGCTACCCAAAAAAAAAAAAAAACCACATTAAAATAAAATTCAAAATTTAAGTCAAGCGAATTCTAAAACTTATCACAGCAACTTCCTTTGTATTATATACGTGTATATATATACACACACATATATACAAGTATACAAGTACACAAACGTGAAGGTCCATTTTAACAAACGGTTGGAAGTAAAGAACGGAAAGGCTACAGTGGAAGAGTGACCTGGAGACGTTGAATTGCTTGCTGGAAAGTGAGAACGGAGGGGGGTTTCTGGTTCTCGGAATTAGAATCCATGGAGGAATGCTGGGGAGCTGCCGAGGAGGTACTAATAGCAGAGACGGAAGTTCCTGCGCTTCGGCGGCGGAGGGCGGCTTCGAGGCGGAAGCGGAAGCGGGTGGAGTTGAAGAAGGAAAGGCGAGAGGGCTGGGGTCTGAGAACTGATATGACTAAAGGGAACGCCAGTATCGCCATGGCCACTTTATTGCTTTTTTGCTGCTTATTAAAGAATGTCACCAAAACCGAAACAAAAACCCATTGTTATTATTATTTTTTTTTTTCACCAGAACTCGTTAAATTAAAAAAAAAAAAAACAGTTTTGGAAAACACATTTTGCTGATACCTCGAATTGCAAGTCTCCGTTGCCGGGTGTGAAGAGTGGTCAGCTCTTCTAGCCGGCGATTACGGGGATGACAGGTGGTGGCGGTGGTCGACTGGGGGCTGAGCTTCTATTGTGTGGGCTCTAATCTTAAGGATAAAATAAATATCTTTTTTCCTGCATAAAAAAATAAAATTAGAAATAAAAAGCTTTTTCCTTAAAAAAAATGTTAATTACAAAAATCCCCTCATCCCTCAACTATGGCTTTTTTCTTGACGATGATATAAAAACGAGAAAAAAAAAAAAACGACACTCTTTGTGCTATGATTTTAAACCTAAATAACATGTGTCACAATTTTCAACCTATATAACACTTATTAAAGAATTAAAGATTTATTTGACTTGTTTTTATTTTTTATTATTGGAAAATTAAATTGGGTAGCCGATTTTCCACCTTGCCCAAATTTAGAGGGTGTTTGGCTAAAGGTGATGTAAACCTCAAACTTATTTATGAACAGTATAAAGTTTTTACATGCTACAGTAAAAAAAAATCGCTACAATATAAAGCTCTTATATTATACAATAAAAACGGTTCTTACCAATAATTTCCACCGCTAGTCAAACACCTTATTAATGTCCATGCCTAAGGCCGATACTTTAAGTATATATTTTTGTTCTTTCAATTATAACCTTGTTTCATTTTATTTTAGTTCTTTTTTCATTCAGCTTCGCGTTTCAGCAAAGACTTGTCACCCTCACTCTCCCTCTTTCCTTTCGCCTTGTTCCCCACACTGCATTGTCTCAATAGCTTTCTGATTTTTTATACTCATGTATTGTTTTTTTCTTTTTTTCAACCAACTGATATTGTTTTTGATTTTTTATATTCCATTTGTTTCTCTTGCGCTTCCTTTTTGCCATGTATTCCAATCGATGAGACCATTGATTTATTCAATTCTTTTCATTTATGATTTTATGACTTTGGTATCCGATTTTCTGCTTTTTTAGGTGCAATTTGTTATGTTTCCCATTTCGTTTTCTAATCTTGTATTCTCTTGTGCTTTTATTAGTGTTCTTGCTTGTTTGTCTTGCCATTATACCTAAAAAAAAAAAACTATAACAAAAACTCATTAAATCATTGATAAAATATTGCAACAACAAACAATTCTCAAATATATAACTAACTAACAAAGATAGCATAGTACTTTGGTACATCATTGATAGACTTTCAAAACAATACACAAGGTTAGACCAAACTAAGAGACAAAGCATACTGCCACGGAACATCATTGATAAATGCAACAAAAATTGAATTAGAGATTACAAAAATTAGTTGCAAGCATAGTTTTATCAATGATGTATCATGGTCTTGTATAAACTAAAAAGGTTTTAAATTAAAAATCATAAAAATTATTTACAGATGTAGTTTATTAGTGATATATGATTGATAAACTCAACAAATATTGAATCAAAGATCACAAAAATTAATTTTAGGCATACTATATTATTGATATACCACGACGCATTTAAACTAAACAAATATAAATTAGAGACCATAAAAATTAGTTGCAGACATAATTTATCAATGATGTATTGTGAACTTAACATGTTTTGAACGATGTACTGATAATTCAACAAATATTGAACAAAGATTATAAAAATTAATTTAGGCATAGTTTACAATCGATGTGCCATGGTATATAATTGATAAACTTAACAGATTGAACTGGAGATCAATAGAAATTAGTTTTAGACATAGTTTATGTGATGAACTGTCTTTTCGAACAGTCAGTTAACTTTCTTTAAGTATCATTTCTTAAACATTAATCTTACTAACTTAGTAAGAAAAATACTAAATAATTTTTTTTATCCTCATCCTTTAAAACATTTTTTAAAACTGTTGCGACTTCTGTCGCGATTTAAGTTGAGGCATTGCACAACATCTAACTTAAAACCATTTTAAATCATTTCTTAAAACTTAATAAAAAAATCAACTGAATCATAGCTTAAAACTTAAATTTATAATTATATAAAATATTTCGTAAAATATATTTTAAAACTTTGGAACACATTTCTTAAAACTTTGACTTCCTTAAAACATTGAAATCACTATGTCAAATAGCGGAAAAATATTTTCTTTGAGCAGCGGAAACATATTATAGTGGTATCTATACCTAAATCTTTACGTCTGTCCTCCGCAACACCAAGCTCTTTAAACAAGTCCTACTAGTCATCCATAGAACTACCTACAGCATGAAGAAATTTTTAATGAGCTTTTGCTCAACAAGTTCAAACGAAATCTCACAAATCATTTTCACATGCTTTAAAAGCTTTTCTCATAAAAACCTTTTTCTTAAAACATTTTACATAAAAGTTTTTCTTTAAACATTTCCAAAACGTTTTTCATAAACATTTTTTAAACGTTTTTCTTAAAATGTCCTTCATAAACCTTTCCTTCTAAACTTGAAAATGTTTTTCATAAATACTTAACGTAAAACATTCCTCATAATGTTTTTCATAAACATAACACATAAATATTCCATAACAAGGAATACAAGCAAAATTAAAATGTATGATTCCATTTATGGTAATTCATTATGAGCTTGTTTTTATCATTCTTAACTTTCTTGAATTATGGGCCTAAGTGTACGTATCAACATCATTAATCGTGAGATCATAAACATGATGCTTCCCTTGTGGAAGACTTAAGACCATCGAACACTAAGGTTATAACTTTAACTTTACTTTGAGTACCTCACAACAAGGAGGCTGGTATGACACCATTTATCATCTTTACTTTACCATCTTTTTTAACTTGGTAAGCATAACAAATGCTTACATAGTATAGTGCTATAACTTAGCATTTAAACATTTAGCATGGCAAATACAAACATGTTGCATATCATGACTTAAACTTTAAATCATATTGCATAACACATGCAATCATACTTTAAATACATTGAAAATCATAATTTGAACTTTAAAAACATTATGCTTATCAAATGCAAATATGCTTTAAACATAGTAGTTGCAAAGTCATTGCAAATCTTGTTTTAAACTTTAAAACCTTTTGCATAACAAATACAAATATACTTTAAAATCAACTTACATAACAATTGCAAACACATTTACAAACATATATATGAGTATTTGAAAATAATTTACTTCATGCTGTAGGTGAGGTTTAAAACTTATCTATCTATAGCTCTAACATTCTCGTTTCCTTCCTTTTCCTTTCATTAGTCGGTGTCTGTGTCCTGATCATACGACACCCGACTTATTAGCTAACTTTTCTTATTATCAATCTACTCGATTGATAACATAACTTAAACATTAAACGTTCATTCCTTTTTAATTAACTTGGTACCCTATCGATTTACCTTTCCCTTTACTTTGTAACCTGTTGTTTTTAACTCTGTAACCCATCAGGTTACCTTGCCTTTCTCTCCAATTAACTTTATAAACCATTAGTTTATCTTGTTCTTAACTTTGTAACCCACTAAGTTACTTTTCCCTTCACTTAATTTTGTAACCCATTGGGTTACTTTTCGCTTAACCTTATAACCTACCAGATTACTTTCTTTTACTTAACTTTAACGTTCCTTAATTAGTTTTACCATCTTTCTTGATGGGTTAGTTACCTATCATATTACGAAAGAATCTCCATCTAAGAGCATTTTGCTAAAGGGTCAACTCCGTTTAGCCGTTTCCTTGAAAAAGACATTTTTACCCTTAACAGGTTTTTCGTCAATTTCGTAACTTTATTAAACTCATTGCTTAACTTTACCATTTCATTACTTACATATCATAGAAAAATTCCTGCTAAGGGTATTTTTCAACATCGGGCGTTTCAAGTCTGTTTGGCCTTTTTAAAAAATGACAATTTTGCCCTTGATTGGTCTTAGAAAACTTTCAAAACCTGTTAAAACATAACTTTCATTTCTTTATGTCTCATAACATTATTGAAAACAAAAACAATGGTTTTTCTTTCAATTAAATCTGTTTTGTCAAAACTTTACACTCGTGATACAAAAATCGTGACTTTTTACCCTTAAGGTTTTTCTTTTATTCTTTCCTTAACTAGACTTTGAATATTGTAAAAACATAATCCCTATGGTTACTCACTGTCCACAAAAATACAGGAACCTAATGTTTTTTAGTAAAAATCCAGTTTTCACACAATTTTATAGTTTTGGCTCAAAACATAAAAAATTTTACATTTTTGCCCCCGAAACCAAAAACGACTACTTTCTACCAAAACGTTCAGCTTTTTATAAGGAATAAAACTTTCAAAAGCTCCTTGGTCAAATTCTAAACATTTCATAACGTTTCCATTTCATGAAATTTTGTGTTCAAAATTTCGTAAAATTTATAACTCATCAACCGTATAGGATTTTGACAAACTGGCCATGCTTTTTTAACAGTTTCGATGAGTTCTACAACTTTCATGTTTTAACTTGCCTTAAATTCTAATGTTAAGGTGGACTTCTGGATGATTTTCAAATATGTCGAATTTTACATATCTTTACAATTAAGTCATTTTGGAATTTTGTAAAACTTTGTTCATAAAAGTTGTTTTCCTCACTGTGCTAGCAAATTCCAAACCCTGCTTGGAACATTAAGGCCCTCAAAACCCTATTCCTTTCAAACTAATTAAACTTTATAAAGTTTAACAATTTTCTATTTTTTTTACCACAAAACCCTTACTTTTTTCTTTCTATCATCATCATCATCAATATAAAACAAAAAGCAATCATACCATAATGTCCATATTATATGCCATAGCTTAAAACATATATCAAACACATGGTATGCATAGAAACATAAACTTTAGCTTAACTTCAGGAACTAGAATTTTACCTAATCCTTGCTAGGAGCTTGTCCTTTCTTTTCCTTACTTGAAACCATTCAAAGTCCCCTTGACAACAATCTATAACATAACCCATGAAAATCCCATCCAATTCATGAGCCAAACCCAATAAAAAACATAAAAACCAATTATAAAAGTTTAGATTTTTACCTCTACAATTGCTTGTCCTTGATTGTCTACACTTAGACTTGCTTCAAACATGATTTAGAGGCTTAGAAATCATCAAAATTTTGAGTGAGAGCGACATAGGGGAGGGGCGGTTTTCTTTGGGAGGAAATGGGAAAAATTTATAAAACCAAACTTTTTAAATTTTCAATAAGTCCTTGTCTATTTGTAGACATCACTCTACGGACTTGTTTGCAAAGAAAAAATTGCCTAAAACATGTGGCACAATCTCCACTCTTGGTGTGTCCCCACATTTTTCTTTTCTTTTTTTTTTCTTCCTTTTTTGGTGACTAACCATGCTTAGTCAACCTTAACATCATTGAGGGTAAAAGTGGCAAGATTTGATTTGGCCACATCAAGGGGGTGTGGTGGCAATTTCTCATCTATTGGGGTGTCCCATGGTGGGTCCTACATTTTTACACAGTCTGAATTTATACTGATAATATTTTTCCTATATTGTCAGTATTCTTTTCTATACAATTCATGAGGTCCTACAACCTCCCATACTTATTTACATCTACCACTTAATGTAATCTTTATACTGCTTAACTTTATACAGTCTGAATTTATATTGACGGTATTTTTCTTATACTACGGGTATATTTTGTATATTGTTATGAGCTTATACAACATTCCTTACTCATTCATGTTCTCCAAACAGTATTATTCCTGTACTGCTTTAACATCAAATAGGCCGATTCCTATGCTGTTTGACCTTAAGCAGTCCAATTCCTACACTGTATTACTCGTACAGTGTAATTTTCATACTATATTACTCTATCAATGTACTTCCTTACACTGCATTATTCTAATACTGTATAATTTTCATATTATTATATAGTATTTCCTTAAACTATATTTTTATCTTAACATTTGTTGTAACACATTTTGTAAGAATTAAGCTTTCCAACTTATTTTCATATTATTCCTTTCTTGTATAAAACTAGAGCATGATTTTTACCCTTAAAAATCTAATTTTTGCTTTTATGGACTTAATTATAAAAATTAGATTAAACAATAATCCTCGTGACACATGTATTGCTTAACATAATACTTAAGTTATTGCATAATTGATGCATTAAAAATTCTCACGTGTCACAGTTTATTATGATGTACCACAATTACTTCATTGATAGACTTAACATATATCGAATCAAAGAACACAAAAATTAGTTGTACGCATAAATTTACAATGATGCACTGTGACACATCATTGATAAACTCAACAATACATATTCATAAAACTCAACAATGGTTTTGAGGAAATTGCCTATAGCAGAAATCATTGATGTAGCGAAGTTCATCATTAAAAAATTTGCAACTAAGAATAGAAACAATTCATAGCAGATAATAGCAAGAAAAAATTCGCTACCAAAAGGATGACTTGAAAGAGAAAATTGCAAAGAAAAAGGGATGAAAACACAATAAGAGTAAGTTGTTCAGGAGAGAGAGACATAAGAGAGGGAGACAAATACACGTGTTTGTTTTGTTGGACGTTTGACGGCTACTAAGGTTTTAGAATAAGAGAGCCTGTTGTTAGGGTGTTTTAGTCCTTTTAGTCCCATTACTTAATTAAGAGAGTAGTGCATAGGTCATTTCATTAATTTTAAGAAGTTAAGATATTCACTTAAGAAGGGGGAAAACGGCCTTTTTTGCCCAAATTCCATTTGTAAACAGAGAAACAGAGATAATTTCTCTTGTTTTTATTTTTTATTTTTTTATATTTTTTTATCAAAAAAAGTGTTTGGTAACAAAAATCTTGCTACGTAATTTTTAAACAAAAATAAAAATATCATTGACTTGGGCTCGACACTAGCATCAGAATGATACAAGATCGAATTGATGAGTTGGAATCGAGGTCGAGATCAAACATAAGGGTAGGGTTTAGGACAAGGGACAAAGCAATGGGCCAAGATTGGGATTAAACTAACAAGGTGAGATCAAGGTTGGGTTTAGATAGAAGAGCTAAGGTTATGCTTGAGACTAGGGTCTGGGTTAGAGTGAAGGCCAAAATTGAAGAGTCAAATCAGACCAATGGGGTGAGATTTGGGTTTTACCAATGAACTGTGTAGGCCTCAAGATCTGATTGACAAGTGAGCTTAGGGTTAGATGGAGGAGTAGGGTTGGGACCGGGTTTTGTTTGTAAGCCAAACTTTGACGGTGATCTCGGTGACTTGATCAAATATTTGAATCTAAAACACCGTAATATTTAAATTTTACAAGAAATAGAAGAGCATTTTTGTAGTTGACACATTTTTAAGCCAATTTTTACATTTAAAAAAAAAAAAAATCTTGGGCGTAGCCAAATCAAGCAAAGGAGCAAAACAACTGTCTCTCCCTCTGGCGTTCTCCTCTCGTCGTTGTTAATGGCGGCCGAAGAAGAAGAAGTGGCGGCAGAATTGGAGGCCGTGCAAGCCGTATACGGGTCCGATTGTGTTGTTCTTGATTCTTATCCTCCCCATCTCCACCTCCACATTAACCCTCGCACTGCCGATGTCACTTCCCAACAGGTCCTCCTCCTCCTCCTCCCCCTCTTTCTTCTTCTTCTTTTTTCCTTTAACCTTTTTCCCAACTTTCGAGTTCAATACTTTTTTCCTTGCTCTGAAATCTGACGAAAAGTTCTTGAATTTCCCTATTCGCTTTTTTTTTTTCATAGTCTTTCTGTTTTTGATAAAGAATTAAGTTTTTTCTTATTCGTTGTAGTTTGTGGAAGCTGTTATCGATATACGAGCTGATTCTCAGGTATTACTTGGTCATATAAAATTTATAATGAGAATTTATCTTCTGATTTTTGCTTTAATTTCTTCGTTTTTTTTTTTTTTTTGGTAGTATCCCAACGAACCGCCTCAAATTAATCTAATAGATTCAAAGGGTCTTGACGATCAAAGGCAAAAGCTTTTGGTGACTTATATACGAGATAAAGCTACTGAACTTTGTTCTTGCTTAATGCTCGTAGCTATTTGCGAGGTAAACTGCTTTCTGTCATTGGAATTTTGCTTGGGAAATCATTTTTGTTGGGTATTAATTATTAATTGCTGTACTAAACAATGTTACATGACTAAAGATTTTGGAGTTTTCATAATGAATTATAGCTATATATTAATGCAATCCTCCACGCTTAACCAATAGCGTTAACATTTTACAATTGTGCTAAAATTATCCCCTACATTCTGTGAATTGTGTTAAAAAAAATTCCCCAAAAATTGTGACAGAAACCTCCCCTTGTGGAAGGTTTTAAAAAGATTTGTAAACAAAGGGATTGATACAAGTACAACATTTTGAAAATTTAGGATATAACGCAAGTAATAAAAACATAACCTTTTTCTTTTTCACAACTCTTTTGTTTTAGTTGAATTTGTACTTCCAAGATTTTCTGGGCTTGAATGATGGATATATCATCTGCATTTGCATTGTAGAAAATTGGCTGATTGAGTGGTTCAAATATATTTCTAGGAAGCTGTGGAGAGGCTCTCCTCGATGAATCACCCGGATGGTGATTGTCCATTGTGCTTGTATCCGTTAGTCACTGGAGATGATGGGAATAAAAATTTGCCTTTTATGAAGTTGATGTCCTGTTTCCATTGCTTCCATTGGTATTGTAACCTCTATTACTCTTCTTGCTAATTCTATTTTACATCACTTGCATTTTTTTGGTATGCTAATCTGTTCTTTCTTTTATTTTGGAATTGTGGCAGTGAGTGTATTAGCAGTTGGTGGAATTGGCTTCAAACAGAAGAGAAAACGAATCCTAGCAGTTCATCAAGTTCAATCATGTGTCCTGTTGGAGATGATGATTATAAAAAAGGTACATTTGTGTAACAAGTTATTGCAGTATTACACTAGGTTACATCAATAACTAAAAGCTAGTGAGGTTGGTGCTAGCCCAGTTGGTAAGGGTGGGGTTGGCTGAAGGGGAGATCATGGATTCAAATCTTGGTAACAACTAGCATTGTAAACATTTGATTAAGATAACATTAATCAAGTGAAACGGATGGGGAGCTTATAGATTGTTTATTGTATCATTGCCACATTGCAACAGATTTATGATGTCGATTTTTTTCTCCGGGAAGTGGGTATTCTTGTTGGTTCTTCCTAGGAAGGTAAAGTCTCCAATGGCTGGAAACCCTTTCTTGGTGACAAAAAGGTGCAAGGACAATGTGAAATTGTGTGGTGCTAGTTGTTTTGTGAGGGATCTCAATTGAAAGGAATGGCAAGATTTTGAGACCAGGAACAAAATTTTCTTCATGTTGGAAAGAATCAATACCTAATGTCGCTTTGGGCCTCAATAGATAAAAGCTTTGAGGATTATTTGCTTTCTTTGATCTTTTTAAAATAGTGGGATCATGTGTATTGGATTATTGATTGATTAGGGCA
The DNA here is from genome assembly GCA_946598075.1 of Artocarpus hirsutus. Lineage (NCBI taxonomy): Eukaryota > Viridiplantae > Streptophyta > Magnoliopsida > Rosales > Moraceae > Artocarpus > Artocarpus hirsutus. Next base: position 20,360 of record CAMOHE010042849.1, on the reverse strand, counting down.
TGATATGATTTTTTTTTTCTTAGTGGTCAGAAGCATGCGACCCATGTGTTCATTCCATGCAATTTTTTTTATACAAAAATCCATAATTTCTCTTAAATTTGGTTTTACTCATTTTTTATTCTCTTAATAATTTAGTTTAGTGGAAAAAAAGGTTTAGTATAGTACAATTTAAGGGGAAAGAAGTTTTTACTAGAGAAGATTAGATAATAAATTATTTCTGTTGTACGTATTAAAAAAAAATAAAAATAGTTTATTCTTGCGTTGTCCATTTTCGTATGGAGGCTTTGTTTGGGCCCTTCCAAAGAGCTGCAGAGATTTGGGAAGCTTGTCTTTTGGTTCAGGCTCAGTGTGTAGGAAAGGCCAACTCGGGAAGGTAGCACGGATACCCATAGGCAAGAAACCAAAGGATTTTTTAGGGTTGTGATGAGGAATATTCTATGATTTGGGATAGGATAAAAATTAACATTGCGTGTTGGATTCATTCCTGTAAGGAGTTTAGTGCTTTTTAATCTCATTAGAGATTGGTCCTTTTTTCTTATAGTTTCTGATTTTGGGGAGGATCTTTTCCTCCTCTTCTGTATTTGTTCTTTTTACATTAATAAAATCTCTTCTTTGTTAATTTTCAGTAAATAAAAATAAATTATACAAAGAGCAGCTGTGGAATGATTTAGGAATAATATCCCAGGATTCTAGGAAATTTAGTTTCCTGATTTATGTAAATTAGCTTTCTTATTTTTAGGAAAGATATGATAAGATTTGATGGCTATCAATTAGCTGTAAATTAGTAGAGCTATGAATTAGTAGGATTTAGTTCCAATTTTAAAGAAGGAGAACATGGTTTCACCTCTTCCTATTCATTCCTGCACATATTTTTCAAGAATAGTGGAATTATAATTCTCTCATTACTTTCCACATGGCATTAGAGCCACTCTCTGAATCCTAGCCTTCCATTCGAAATTTTGAATCCAAATGGCCTCCTCAACTCCTACCGAAACCGAAATCACAGCCAGTCACAAGATGACTCCTATTCCAGACACAACCAGTGGAGGAATGGAAGTAAATCTCATTACCAGAGACAAGCTGAATGGCAATAGCTACCTGCAGTGTCATGATGTTCATTTGCAGAAAGGGTAAGGATGATTATCTCATTGGAGTCGCAAAGAGACCCAAGGAGGAACAGCCAAAATTCAAGGTTTGGAAGTTAGAGAACAATGTGGTGATCTTGTGGTTAATTAATTCCATGACGAATGAAATTGGAGAAAATTTTCTCCTTTATGAAACTGCTCATGAAATTTGGGAAGCAGCCAAAGAAACATATTCCAGTGTAGAGAATACATATGAGCTCTTAGGGATTGAAAGTGTTCTTCATGATCTACGCCAAGGAGATCAAACTGTCAACCAGTATTTCAATTCCTTGAATCGGCTGTAGCAGCAACTGGACAAATTTGAAGAGCTCGAATGGCACTGCCCTGAAGACAGAAACAGATACAAACTGATTGTAGCAAAGAAGCGTATCTACAAGTTCCGAATCGGCCTCAACAAGAACCTGGATGATAGGAAGGATACTTGGAACTAAACCTCTCCCCAATATTTGTGAAGTCTTCTCCGAAGTTAGGCGTGAAGAGAGCATGAAGGTCATGATGGGCGCAATTTTCGTTACACCTGGCATAGAAAATTCGGCCCTTGCAGGAAGAGGCCCTCAAACTTAGGGCAAAGACAACAAACAAAAGAAGGGGCGTCCCTGGTTTGACCATTGCTGAAAGCTAGGGCACACACGGGAAACCTACTGGCAAATTCATGGGAAACCAGGAGATGTGAAGCCTTGACGAGAGCGAGAAAGTCAAGGAAACCAAGTCACTACCGAAGAGAATCCCACAGCAGCTGAGTCAAACCTATTTAGCAAATAGCAACTGGAATTGCTCCAAAAGTTATTCGGGCAACAGTCGGTCTCTTAACCTATCATCGGTACTAGGTCCTTGGCACACAAAGGTAATTCTTCGATTGGTTTACTCACCACAAGGGAACGGTCAAAAGGGTGGATTGTAGATTTAGGACCATCTGATCACATGTCTAGAGACGCCACAATTTTCTCGACCTTTAGTCCCTGTTGAGAAAATTGGACAGTAAGAATTGCAGATGGTTCTCTTTCAAGGGTAGCAGGAACTGGTTCCGTGATAGTTTCAAAAACCTTAACCCTTCATTTGGTCCTCTTTGTTCCTAATTTGGATTGTAATTTACTATAAGTTAGTAAGCTTGCTCATGATCTCAATTGTGTTACTAGATGAATGACATTTACAAAAGCAGTTGAAAGTGCTACTCTCGAAAAGAAACATATGTTAGCAGGGAAATATTTAGGAACCAAAATAACAAAGGTAAGGAAAGCTTAATTAGAAAGAAACATGACAAAACTTGGAGGTTAGGGTCGATAAAAATATTATTAGAGGATGTGAAAGAATATGTAATAAGGATAAATTAAAATATATATGTTTTATGATACACATTAAATTTTGAAAATATATAAGATATTAAGGGAAAGCAACAAAAAAAGCACAAAGATGAGAAAAAATGAAGCATTTAAGATGCAAAAGAGAGAGGAGGGAGGAGAAAAAAACAAAGGGGAAAAATAAGGATGAGAAAAGAAAAAGAAAGGGGAGGGGGGGGGGGGGGGGGGGGGGG